>LDPL01000023.1:68988-88250 GCA_001305505.1 Neonectria ditissima | reverse complement strand
AATTTACTTAAGTAATAGTATAGTATATAGGATCTATAAATAGTAGTAATATATAGTATAGTAATATAATAGTCTTTTTATTATAGGCTTATACTTACCTATTCTTATACACTAGTTATTATTCTACTCCTAGCTAGTAATCTATCCTAACTATATTACTATAATTTAAGACTATTCTCTCTACTATAAGGCTAAGCTCTATTTACTACTTAGTCTTACTATACTATATCTCCTTATCTTCTTTATCCTCTCTAGTTTCCTCCTTTATATCCTTATACTCCTCTATAATATCTCTAATGAAACTATTAGTCTCTACTAGGGTAACTTAGTACTACTTCTTAGATTTAGACTTACTTCTCTGCTTCTAGGTTCTCTCTAGTCTCTATTACTTACAGTAGATATTAACCTATTTACTACTAGTAGACTTATCCTTATAGTTATAATTAGTAATATTTTAAGGAATATTATTAATAGCTCTAATCAGTTCTTTATATTTCTTAGTAGTAAGTATAGGTTCTAGATAGTCTCTTCCTATATAATAATAATTATAACTAAACTCTTTATACTATAGGTACTTCAGCTAGTACTAGTATAAGGAGATATTATACCCTAGCTAGTAGTACTAACTATACTAAATACCCTAGTTTCTCTACTTACCCTTAATCTTAATAATATACTATCTCTCCTTTAGGAAGCTAAATAGGTTCTAGAGGTACCCCTTAAACTTGAATACTAGGATACTACCAATAAAGAACTATACTAAGTGAGTATAAGTTATTATTATAGTAACCTATTTTATATTATTAAGAAACCTAGGTTAACTAGTCTATATAAGGTCTATAATAATAATATTAGCCTTAGTACTTACTAAATTATTAATAGTTTATACTATTAGATAGCTAGGAGGAATCTCTATAGGTAAGATAGAGTTAATAATAGCCTTATATTAATACTTCTAGTTAGTATATCTAGTAATAATTATAATAGTCCCCTAATATACTTAGTATATCTTATCCTTAAGATACTTAATATAATCTACTATATTATAGATAGGGGTATCTTAGTATAGCTGAACTGTAAGCTTATAAACAATAAGGGTATTAACTGGATTAATAAATAAGGTTTTAATCTTCTCTTCCTCTCTATACTAGATATTAATAAACATACTGTTACTTTCTAGCAAGGGATCCTTAAATAATTATAGGTACTATTATATCTCTTAGGTTACTTTAGACTAACTATTTATAATCTTTATATACCTATAGTAGAAATACTTCTATAGCTAGTCTATAACTAAGCTATAGCTCTAATGATTACTAGTAAGAGTAATACTAAATATATTAACTGACTTAACTTAATCTAGGAAGCTTACTTTCTACTGTTTACTATAGAGGTCCTTGAAATCCTAGGCTTTATTAGTTTAGTTAAATAGTATATACTACTTAGGGTTACTAAGGATAAAATATAGTATATTAATAAACTTAGTAATTAGTATTATTAGGGTAACTTTACTAAGGTAGCTGACTTTATTAATAATTATTACCTTAGGCTTCTATAATAGTATATATTAGATAAGCTCTCTAATTATAACTAGGGTCCCTATAATAGTATTTGCTTTACTTAGTATAAATTCTAGGAGAGCTTAGAGAGACTCCTAGTTCTATATTATATTATTCTTAAAACTTATATTATTATTCGTATACTTATAGATAGCTTAGGTAGTACTTATAAGTTCAATTAGGTACTTAACTATAAGTCTCTTAGTAAACTCTAAGAGTAATATAGAGTCAGCGGTAGGACTTAATTCTTCCTAATAGTCTAGCTTATACTTTATAATATAGTGTATAAGTACTACCTCCTGCTAGGTTAAGGTCTATAAAGCTTCCTTGTTATTCTATAGAGGCTTAGTAGGCTTAGTATTAGCTGAGTTTATAAACTCTCTATCCTAAGGGAAGATCTATAGGATAACCTTATTAGGTAACTTCCTTGCTAATCTATCTTAAGTATCCTATATAAGTCGATTAGTAGGTATTACCTAAATATATTAGCTAGTCTTATCTAAACATAGGGTATCCTTATTAATTTCTATACTATCTATTATATCTAGGATTTTATTGTTTTACCTAGGTACTTACTATACCTAGTAGGTAGTACTAGTAGTACCCTATAGCCCTATATTAGATAATATACTACTTAGTATCTCCTTTTTAATACTTACTAACTAAGTAGTATCTAGGGTAGCCTATTTATAGTTACTAGTCCCTTAATAGTCTACTAATTCCTATGAATTACCCTAGTAGTTAACTGATTCCTATGAGTTACCCTAGGGGTTAACTAATTCCTATAAACTATTAGATTTTATCTACTTAAATTCTCTAGTAATATTTACTTATATTATCTTTATCTCCTAATTACTATTAATAACTTTATTAACTACTATATTATTAGTATTTGTCTTATCTATAGAGTTCTTAATAGTAGGGTTCTCGATAGTAGGGTTCTTAACAGTAGGGTTCTTAATAGTAGGGTTCTCATTGGTAGTACTCTCTTTACTGGTACTCTCGCTAGTAGTACTCTTATCTATAGGAATATTATCTGTAGTATATTCGCTGGTATTAATTGTCCTATTGCTATTTCTAGTAGAAGCTTCTTCTTCTATAGTAGTATAGCTCTAAGAAAAATTATTAGTGACCTTAATTGAATAAATTATAATAGAAAGTGGTCTAATAGGTAATAATATTTTAATACTACTAGTAGTACTATCTCCCTATACCTAGGTTAATAATAGGTAATTATAGTTAGGTATTATACTATAAAACACTATAATTAACTAAAGGTATATAGAGAAGAAAGCTACTAAAATATTATCTACTATCTGATAATAAAATGCTAAAATATATATATTAGATTAAACTGTAAACTTACCTATATATTATCTATAGAAGTATCTATAGCTTTATTAATCTTCTTATTAATCTTATTAATATAGTATTATACTATAGCTATAGTCTACTGCTCCTTGAGAAGGGTATAGGCCTTTGCTTAGGTTTCCTGGTTAATCCCTTTGTCCTAGGTGCCTATCTTATTGTTATCTAGTACTATAATTAAGAGCTTAACTATAGTTACTATATTATCCCCTTCGGTGTCCTATTAATCTACTGTGTTCTTACCTTAGTCGTTAGTAGCTATACTTATTACTAGTAGCTAACCTTTGAGGTTTTCTATACTATATATAATAGTATTATAGATCTTAGTAGCTTATATGGATTTCCCTGCCCTAGAGTAACCTATAACTATAATAAACCCTAATATTATAGACTATAGTAATTATATAGTAGCCTTAGTATTAGGGTCTTAGTCATATGTACTACTAGTAACTTAGTTAGTAAGTTCTAGGTAGGTAGTAAGTAGGTTACTATTATGAATAAGTTTAGGGTTTATAAAGTTAATAATATACTACTACTACTAGTTAATTTAGTAGTTCTCTTTAATACTATTAATTAAGCTAATAGCTTAGTATTTAGTAGTGGTAGTAGTATCTAATTCTTTATAGTAGATTTAGAGCTTAAATGTCTACTTAGGTCTTATACTCTAGCTATCCTTACTAAAGAGGTTACTAAAGGCTAATTATATATTACTAGTTAATAGTATATATAGTATCTAATAATATATAGGGGGGCTATAGAAACCTTAAATCTAGTAACTTTACTATAGGGTTATAATAGAGAATAGGGTAATATCTATATAAATATTATATAGTAAGGGAATCTAAATAGTATAGAACTTATCTCTAAGGTTAAACTTAGTACTAGGTAGGATAATAATATCTTACTATAAGATAAATACTAGGAGGTAGGTACCCTAAGTGATATTGTTCTTATTAGTCTTCTACTTTAGCTCTTTAACAAGGAGATAGGCTAAGTACTATCTCTATATGTCCTTAGTCTCCTCTGGTATTATAGTAGTAGATTCTAGGGTAACTTACTTTACGAAGGGATATATATACTGCTCTATATAGTAATAGTAGACTTCTCAGAGGATAGTTAAAAGCTTATACCTTTTTGTATTAATCTTATTGTTATTAGGGTTTTTCTTACTTATAAGGGTATCTAGTTAGGTTTAGTAGGTTTTATATACTACTTTACTGTATTATATTATAGAGTGTAATACTTCCTTAAGTACCTTAGCTATATCCTGCTTTTAGTATATTAAGAGGATAATACCTTATAGGATAGGGTATTTAGTATATCTAATATTAAGGTATATTAATACTTTTATACTAATATTAGGGTAGATTTCTTAGATACTAGTAAGAGGAATAATAATATACTAATAGGTATAGATAGTACTATTTATTATAGTACTATATATATCTATATTATTATCACTAGGCTTAACTAGAGAGGCCTAATCTGTAAAAGTATAACTATTAATATTAATAGTAAATAGTTATATTTCTTACTGCTTTTAGTACTTAAGCTCCTCTATAGTACTAATAAGAAGGGTAATAGTTTAATGATTATAAGAGAGGAATATATTATAGGGTAGGTTTAATATAACTAGCTGCTTAAGGAGTTAGAGGTTGATATTCTTAAGGGTAAGATCGTTAGTACTATCTTAGATATTAGCATAGATATCCTAAAATAGTATAAGGTTAGTAGTAGGCTGGAATGTACTATCCTAAGACTGCTTCTAGCTAGGGAATAATAGGAAGATAAATATAAGAGTTATAGTAGGGGTATCCTTTATAAGGAAAGCATTAATAATAGCCTTACTATATATCTATATTATAGGTGTATAATCTTAGAGATAGGTAAAGAACTACTTAGATAGGAGAATAATTATATCTTCCTTCTTAAGGTTATATTAGATATGGATAATATATATAGAGAGGATAGAGAAGTACTAGTTAAACTTAGCTTCCTCTAGGGTAAGCTTATTATAGAGCTTAGTAAATATTTCTTAATCCTTCTTAGTAATAAAGCTATTATAGAGGCTATTAAGGTTCTACTTAGTATACTAAATAAATTAATCTAAGGTCTTAGTATTAGATAACTTAATAATAAAGTACTTAGTAGATACTATAAGAGATTATAGTCTAATGGTAGCCTTAAGAAGCTAGATAGTCTTAGTTCTATCTTAGAAATAAATAGTAATATTAATATACAGAGGGATATATAGGCCCTAAGTGTAATAAGTAGTAGTATATATACCTACGAATTAGCTAGTACTAAGGTAAACTATAGTATCTTTTATATATCTAGTAAGGAGCTTATTATTAATTATAATAATAATAGGCTATAATCAGGAGGAGAGGTATTCTAGAAGGCTAGGTACCTAAGGCTCCTACTTAGGGTATAAGTAATCTACTATATTAGTATAGCTCTAGGCAGTAGGTATTATAAAGGGATAGATAAGGTTATATGATAATAGGTGTTATTAGGGTATATAGTTAGGGTTATATATAAGGTAAAGGGAGGTAAGAAGGTTAAGGTTATAGAAGTAAAGAAAGAAAGGAAGGAAGAGATAAAAAAAAGAATAAATAAATAGGTAAGAGAAATCTAATTAAAGCTAGAGTAAGTATATTCTATTAGTAAATTATCAGTAGTATATAAGAATAGTAGTATATATTCAGATGAATAAAACCTTATAATATTAATAGCTATTAGTAGCTATCTATAGCTATTTATAGTATTTAGTAGTAGTAGTAAAGAGGAATATTTAAGTTAGGGTCCTAGGTAATTACTATATATAGTATATAACCTTACCTAGGAAGAGGGTATATTATACTTATATAGTCCCTCTCCTTACCTATGAATAGGCAAAGTAAGCTAATATGCTAGAAGGTACTATAATAGCTAGGGTATTATACTTTTGGTGTTAATCCTCTGTTAGTTGTATAAGGTTAAAGAAAGGAAGAAGGAAGAAGGAATATTAATAAAGGAAGAAGGAAGAAGGAAGAAGGAAGAAGGAAGAAGGAAAAAGGAAGAAGGAAGAGAGAAGAGGGAAAAGGGAAGAGGGAAGAGGGAAGCTACTAGCTATAGTAAGTCATTAGAAGATCTAAGTAAGCCTAAGTATTCTATTAGGTAACTCTTAGAGTTATATTACTTCTAGAGGATTATATAGAGATTATCTATTATATAGGTAATATAATAATATTACTTTAGATAACTCTAGTAGGGTCTCTATAATAGTAACC
The DNA here is from genome assembly GCA_001305505.1 of Neonectria ditissima. Taxonomy (NCBI): domain Eukaryota; kingdom Fungi; phylum Ascomycota; class Sordariomycetes; order Hypocreales; family Nectriaceae; genus Neonectria; species Neonectria ditissima. The sequence continues at coordinate 82,051 of LDPL01000023.1, read as the reverse complement.
TTTAGGTTATAATAGGACTTTATTATAATATATATCTACTAATACTATTAAATTATACTAGGATCTACTTATAATCTTTTTATATTTCTTTAAACTTATAGTATATAATATTAGCTAAAAAAAGCTCTTTACCTATACTATATAATAGTATAAGGATGAAATAATATATAAATATTATCTTATATAAGATAATTAGTAATTAGAAGGAAATTCTCTTTTTATATTTAAAAGTATAGAGTAAAATCTATATAAAATCTTAGTAAAAATATATTTAAATATTTAAAAACTAATCTAAGCTTAATATAAGATTTCTAATAAGCTATTTATAGTTTTTTCTATTTTCTAGTATTTACTTATATTGTTTTACTATTTTCTTTTAATTCTATCTTACTTTCTTTTATTATAGTATAAGGTAGTCCTTATTAATATAGTTAGGTATCTAACTATATTAACTTATTATATTTTATATACTTAGTCTAGTATAATAAATATCCTATTAATAATAGAACTTAGAAGCTTAAATTTAATATTTTCCCTCTTAATATACTATCCTATATATAATTACTTAATGCTATTATTTTAGTTAGTACTTTAATAGTATAAAGGTATAGTCTATCTTAATAGTACCTTATACTCTACCTATCTTTTTAGTAAGTATAAAACAGCTAAAAGAGATACTAACTATACTACTAAAGGGATTAAAAAAGAATAAGCTTCATATACTTAATATAGTATTTCTAATTATATACTATTAAGGAATTAATAGATAAATTATATAAGCTATAGTAATACCTAGCTTAAGGTATAGTAGGTAAAAGTAAATATATAGTTAATTATAGAAAAGAGAAAAGGTATACTAAGAGTATAAAAGGGTTAGTCTTCTACTTTATATACTAGCTAATAAGGTCCTATATATACTAAGCTTCTAAAGTACTACCTATTACTATCCTATTACCCTCCTATTGTAAGAGTTAGGGTAGTATTCCTAACCTTCAATAGACTAATCCACTGTTAAGCTAAAAGATTAACTAATCCGAGTAAGCTATGTTACCTAGACTGTACTATACAACAGGTTATAAGGGGTCGGGACCTCGCAGCGACCCTGCGGTAAGCCTACACCAGACCCTCAGCTAGCCCCTTACACCTAATATATCTAAGTAAACTTTATTAATCTTAAAGTAATAAACCTAACTAAAGCTTAAATCTATTAACTTCTAGGCTAAAAGTATATACTATTTAATACTTTCTTAGGTACTAGTAGAGTGTTATAAGGAGCCTAGGTAGCTAGATTTAAGGTCTAGTATATAGTAGATAAAGTAGAAGAGCTCTAGGATACCTATAAGAAGTTTACTATTATAGTTAGATTTTATATATTATATTCTTTATTACTTAAACAGATAAATTTAATCTTTAATCTCTCTTACCTATAAATATTCAATAAGAATAATACTCTTTATATCCTCCTCTTTATCCCTTGAACTAGTTCCTCTTTTATCTTTCTCTCCTACTAATTTTATTTTAGAATACTATTCTTTATATATTATTCTTTATCCCTTAAATAATAATTTTACCCTTTATCTCCTTAGGTACCTATTACCTTATATATACTTAGGTATAATAATATTAACTACCTTTATTATATTAAGCTATTAATACTCTATTTCTTTTAATATATATAGATATAGTCTCTTAACTATCTTATCTTAAGGTAAACCTATAATTATATTCCTAACTAATAGGTATACCCTTTACTAGCAGTAAATCCTACTATAATAATGTTATTTCTATATGTAGAACCTTATATATACCTATATATATTAAGCTAGTAGATAGTACTATACCTACCTACAATTAGCTATACTATATTCTATTAAGTATCCTAATACCTTAATACCTATAAGACTTTATTATATACTAGAGATATTAGTATCTTCTTACTATCTTATTATTATCTCTAGATTAGATTCCTTTACTATAAATAGATACTCCTTTACTCTACCCTAGTATAACTAGATTACTTTAATACTATCCTATGCCTTTTAGCTAATACTTAGCTATATCTATAACTACTAGAGGGAAATAATACCTCCTCTTATACTTACTACTTTAACATAGGGACTAGAGCTAGCTATTAATAGGAATAATAAGATATTTAATCTTACTATAGACTATCTTACTATAGGAGCTAAGAATTACTTTATCTTTACTAATACCCTAGAATATTAGATATAGGTAAATAAGTTTAAATAGTATATAATCCCTACTATAAGGAATATATTTATATTATTTATTAAGAGCTAAGATAATAACTAGTAGTTAATCCTAGTACCCTAAATCGACCTAGCTTATATATACTATAGGTATATAATAGGTTAGGTAGTTAGTAGTATTAGAAGGAAGGGTTACTTTATGAAAAACAGGAAGAAGCTTTTATATAACTCCTAGAGAGTAGATAGTATAGTAACTACCCTATTAAAGGCTAGTACTTCTCCTCATTAGCTTAGTTTCTCCTACCTTACTTATAAATAATTTCCTAATAGTAATAAGAAATTCTAGGGGTCTTAGTTACCTAAGTATCTTCAATAATTAAAAGGTAAGAATGATTTTAATAAGACTATAAGAGAACTATAGAGGATTCTAACTGAGTTTCTACTAATCTATCTTTATTAGCCTTATATTAAGGATATAGATATTAATCTAAGTACTACTATCCCTAATACTAACTCTCGATTTCTACTATATAAGTATAATACTTAAGAGGTTTTAAATATTATAGTAAGGGAGGTCTAGGCCTATTGAAAAGATAACCCTAGGACTAACTCTATACTATATTATAAAGTTTAGCCTAATGTTTCTAAGGTACCCCAGAGGGTTCAACTGTAATACGAGGGATAACTATTAGTATAATAGTACTATCTACTTAGTTACTTCCCCTACTTATATCTATTTTTAACTTATTATACTCTTTCTTATATACATATTATATTATATATATTAATCTCTTATCTCTCCTTAGGGTTTCTAATCTTAGCTTTTAAAATAGTATAATCTTCTTTTTTAAATAGTATAACTTAGTCTTATATCTAATCATTTGCTTATAATATATTAACTTTATTATATACTAAATAAACATTGAATCTTCCCTATATAGTATTAATTGTCTACCTAATGATATTAATCTATATCTCTTCTAAATAGCCTAATATTAGCTTATCTTAAATTATTCTCTTATTATACTTTAATTTCATTGGGTATCTAATAATCTTTTTAACCTCCTCTGTAAGTATATAATCTTATATCTAATTATATTAATCTATATTATATATTTCTTTTTACCTTAGCTTAATACTACTAAATTCATATACTATCTTATACTTTAATTTCATTAGATATCTAATAGTCTTTTTAATCTTCTCTAAGATTATATAATCTTATATCTAATTATATTAATCTATATTATATATTTCTTTTTATCTTAGCTTAATACCTTAAAATTAAAATAATATCTTATAACTATACTTTATTATACCTAATAATTTTATTTAATATTAAACTTAATTTCTACTCTTATTTTATTATTTTCTTTAGTTTTACCTTATTAGTTATATGATCTATTATCTAATGATAATATACTATTAGATTAGTTTTTCACTTATAAACTTTTATATAGGTTTAGATAAATATATATTCTACTCATTTTAATATATAATAATATAAAATAATTATAAGATTAGTACTATATTATATTAGTTTTATACTAGTTAAGTGGATATTAATATACCTATTCTATTTAGGATACCTTCTAGCTCTATTCTAAGTCTTCTTTAGCTACTATAAAATATCACTAATTAATAATTCTATTAACTACCTTAAGGATAATAGTGTTATAGTAGAGTTAGAGCTATCTTTAAATATTAATAATATATCTCTTTACTCTTAGGGTTAAGTTCATAGGTTTATATATAAACCTATCTTAATAATCCTCCTAGGCTATTATTATTTTGTATAAACTGGTAGTACTATTGACTTCTATATTAATTATTACTCCTCTGTTTATTGACTAGGTAGACTCTCTATAATAAGGCTATAAAATATATCTTTAAGCTTATTACTTAAATAGTTCTATATTAAGGTTATTAGATAGAGCTAGGGTGGGTAACTAATCTCTACTAATAGGTATATTTTCCTATTCTTATCTAGTGCTACTATCCTACTGATATCTAGTTTATTAAACTTAATTATAGATATTATACCCTTAAGTAGATTCTAACTAGCCTATTGAAAATATTAGTATATACTATTAATATTATTGATAAAATCCTTACTAGGGGCTAGGTTATAGTAGAAATCAAAATAGGCCTCTTCTAGTAGATATAATATAGTATATTATAGTAATTTATCCTTTATACTTATTATTAGTAGAGGTTTAGAAGGGAAAAGCTCTCCTAGGGGACTATTTTATAGTTAGTATACAATTAAAGCCTATATTAACTATTACTTACTACCTTATATAGCCTATTCCTTTGTACTAGTAATAAGACTTATTTCTATTAGCTAGGGTAGTACCTAGTGTATTACTATAGTAAGGATATATAGATTCCTATACTAATCCTTTGTAGTATAGGATCTAAATGTCTCTCGGATAAGCTCTATACTCCTATGAATAGCTATACGGAATAGCTTTATATCCTATTTTGTATAAGCCTTTAAGCTACCCTTTCGCTTAGTAGGAGAGAAGAGGTCATCAAAGAGGTTAATTAGCTTATTACTGTAAATCCTATTTCCTATAATAAAGTAGGGAATAGTATAGTTTATATCTATAGCTTAATTATAAAATACTATCTTTATCCTATTAAAATAGAAGAGTAGGGAGTTATCTTTAGGAAACTTTACTAGTATTATATTAGCTAAGTTAGATCTAGTAGTCTATTTTACTAACCTAAGTACCTCTTCCTATATATCTAGTTTAAATAGGTTAATAATAGTAGAATATAGATATTTATACTATAGTTATTTAACTTATAGTTATTTAGTAATATAGTACTTTATAATCTACTTCTTAGCTTACTATAAGTAGAAGCTAATATCTTATATATCCTTTAGTACTTTCTACTATTAATAATAGTCCTTATATAGTATACTATTATATGCTATAAGTCTATTACCTACCTTTTCATAGAAGTATATACTATCCTAATTAAACTTACCTAGTCTTTACTATCTAAATCTATACTCCTTAGATAAGTAACCTATTCTAAGGCCTTCCTACTTAATCTTTAGTACTTATTCCTTACTAGTCTTAGTCTAGTAGTACTTTTTAGTTATCTAGATATTACTCTATAGTAGTATTTCTTTAGTAATAAGGGATAATAAGTATAAGAAATAAAGTCCCTAGAGTGTAGCTACTATAATAATAGTCTCTAGTAGTAAGAACTTAAGAGATTAGGTAGAGTATAGATATTTAAAGAGAAAGTAGTATTAGTTAATAGATACCCTTAAAAAGCTAGCTATATTAGCAGAGGGAACTATAAAGTATAGTATCTCCTTAGTAGGGTCTAGTGTATAGTAGTATTAGGTATAGTATATGAGAATCTATTGTAAAAGGGTAAGAAATATATAATCTTCTATATATACCCTATATATAAATAGGTAGTCTTTATTAATACTATTAGTAATATTAGCTAGGATAGAATAGTTAATATAAAGTTTACTCTACTAATACCTATTAATAAGTATAGTAATTAATTTACTTAATCCTATAGTTAATATATTTTAGTTAATAAAGTATATAGGGTTAAGGGTAAGAGACTTAGTTATAGGTAATTTAAGTAGATACTTTTTAGTAGTATTAAATAGGATCTTAATTAGGTTATAGTACTAAGTATAAATAAGCTCTTACTTAGTCTCTAGACTCTATAGTCTATATAAGAGAGTATTACTCTCTGTATTATAGAGGGTTACCTAAGGGTAGTTAGCCTTATAAAGGTAGGGTCTCTAGTGTAGAGCTAGTATATTATAATACTAGCTCTAGGCCTAATGGACTTAGTATAGTCTATTGAGATAGTACTTATACTATAATAGTATATTATAGGTAAAGGGGTTTAAGAGATATAGGGTATACTAATAGCTAATATTAATATAGGTAGTATCTAGGTAGATAAATTTCTTGTTAATAGTAGTATCCTATTATATCTACTAGTACTCTATTATATCTTTAAGACTTATTACTAAGTAGGCTAACTTAGTATTCTTTAATAATATAAAGATATATATACTTATATACTAAGGGAATACTATAGTATATATATAGATACTTTACTATATAGCTCTAAGGTACTAAGATTATAGATTGTAGTAAAGTAGCTTAGAGTGTATAATATATTTAGTAGGTTATATAAGATTAGTACTAAGGAATACCTTCTTAGGTATAGCTATAGACTTATCTTCTTAGATAGTAAAGGTCTCTACCTAAGTAGTAGTATAGGAGTAAGGGATATACTAGGTAATATTACTACTAGTAATTACCTCCTATATAACTAGGAGTATAACCTTATCTATCTAGTGTTAAAACCCTTTAGATAGTATATATATATATATAAAATTATCTATTATATCTACCTAGTATATAGTAGGGAAGAAGATCTAGATATTTATATTAGTAAGTCTAATAATATAGCTAAAATAGTAGTTTAGAATCTAGTAGAATAGCTATAGGATAGTAGTTTTACCTTAAGGGTACTTAGTTAGAGAGGGGTTATTATTATAAGCTTATAGGATAGGAAGGCTAAGATAAATATTATTAGTAATATTATATATTAGCTACTATATTAGAAACTACTATATACTAGCTCTTACTATTATAAGAGACTAAGGGAAATAGTATATACTATTAATATTAAAGGTTCTATTGACTAAGGTTACTATAGTAATAAGGGAAACTTAGTAATATAAATATATATAGAGCCTTAAGGGTAGAGTACTAACCTTTAGAGTTCCCTTAAATACTACCTAGTAGGTATAATTAACTTCCCTACTAGGTAATATAGTAGGATAAAGTAATCTAGTATATATAGTAGGATAGAGGAGATTATATAGGGTATTAAGGAGGGAGGAGAGATTATACCTATTTGTTTCCTACTTACCTTTAAGCCTATATTAGATATCTATAATAGAGTAATATTAGTTATAAACTGCTATAGTATTTTAGGTAGTAGTTACCTTACTACTATATACCTCCTTATACTTATTAATAGAGTAGCTAAAGGGCTAATCCTACTCTAGGGCTAGGAGCTTATAGAGTAGGAGCTTACTATACCTAGGGCTTTACCTATAAGGCTAGTACTTAGGGGGCTAAATAGAAGGTAGGGTTTATAGGATACTTATTAGTATATTAGGGCTCCTTATACTAGTTAACCTCTTATTATAGGAAGATAGGGGCTCTACTAGGTCTATAATAAAAAGTCAATTAAGGGGCTAATTTATAAGGATATTCTAAATAATATCCTTCTAAAGCTAGATTACCTAATATTCTAGTTGTATATCTATAGGTTAAATAGTTACTATATATAGTTACTAATATATCTAGTCTAAGCTTATAGGATTAATTAATACTAATAGATATATAAGAGTTATAGAAAGGATCCTATAATATAATTCTAGTACTAAGATACTATATATCTAGGTTAAATACTATAAGACTATCTTAGGGGATAGTAGAGTTATATCTATAAGTAGTATCTTAAGGAGTTTAGCTAATGAAAATAGCGATTAATAGGCTTTCTACTATTGAATAGTACTAGGACTAAGTAGATTAAAGAATATAATAGTCTAGGAGCTTTTATAGAGATACCTTAGGCCCTAATGTCTAATGTTACTAATACTAGTACTATTAAAGAAAACTAGAATAAATATTAGTATCTTATTCTATACTAATCTTACCTTCTCTAGTAAAAGATTAATAGGAATAGGCTAGTTAATATTAAGGGTATATAATAAGGTACCTACCTATAGGTAAGTACTCTTATTAATAGTAGTCTAAATACCTATTAATATATTATTAGTATAGAGTAGCTACTTAAACTATATATATTACTTAAGGTTCTATAGCTAAATACCTACTAGGGCTAAGTCCTCTATACTTAATCTATTAGGTCTAAGGTACTAAGGAAATTCAGCCTAAAAGGTAGGGATATATTAGCTACTAGTATACTAGAAGCCCTCTATATTAAGATATATAGAAGGGGCTAGCTTCTGTATAAGCTAGGAGCTAAGTGTTTATTAGTTTATACTATAGCTACTTAAGGCTACTTTAGGTAATAGGTAGGAACTATATTAGTATAGGGCTTTTAGTGTCTTCTAAGCTTTATTCTGTTTTAAGCCTTAGGTACTTAGAGATAAGTGTATAGATTATAGGGTAGTTATATAGATAGGTTAATATATTAGTAGGTTATAGTTCTTATACTTAATATCTAGCTTTAGGATAATCCTTAATACCTTACTAATATATTCTCTAAGCTTATTAATTTTACTATTAAAGTACTTATTTACCTCTATTAAAGGTTTAATCTCTCTATCTTTATTTTCCTTATTATTTAAGGGATAACCTCTATTATTCCTATTAAGTATAGCCTTAATCGAGGGATTAATAGTATTACTCTTATTTACCTTTATTACTATATAAGAGAGGTAGTTAGACTATATACTACTAATAATAGGTAGGCTATAGTTATTATATAGGTTTATTATAGGTAGTATATTATCTTTAGGATTATTTAGGTTTAGGTTTTATTATATATTATACTAATATAGAATCATTTGATATATATTATATAGGCTAATTTATAGTTAGTCTATAGGTAGTAGTATTAGGATAAGGAGAAATAGATAAATATATAATCTAATTGTATTATCTATTATAGAAGGGATATTTAGGATATAAGGTATAAAATACTAAAATAGGGTAGTATTAAGCTATATTAGAAAGTTACTACCTACTTAGTATATAAGTTCTTATTAATATTAGTAATACTTCTGATTGTATTTACTCTAAGCCTCTTGTTATTATTCCTTAGTACAGTTAAGTGGTTTATACCCTTGTTTTATAGGTGTATTTAGTAGTATTTTTGATTAATTGTAATAAGGTAGATAAAAAGGGGAAGATTTAGGGATATAGTTATCTCCCTATAGTACTAGTAGGGAAGTATCTTATGTATATATAAGTATAATATATAGATTATATATATAGTCTAACTTATATAAGATAATATTATATTATATGTATAAGTATTAGGAGCTTAAAATTTTAGGCTAATCTTATTAGATACTACTTGATTTACTCTATATTAATTATTAGGTATAAAACTATTTTCTACTATTTAAAGAGTATTTTATATATATATAATATAAGGTTATATATAGAATTATCTATTATGTATTAATCTATAGTTATAGGAAAAGCTTAGACTAGCTTCCTCTAACTACCCCTCCTTAGTTATTTTCTATAGCTAATACTTTATGAGTTTATAAGCTAAAATAAATATACTAAGAAGATCTATATAATTTAAGTTAAACTTTATTTAACTATATATTTTTAGTGATTTGTATCCTATATATAGTATTTTAATATACTTAAAGTTTATCCTAGAAGTAAAGTTCTCTTACTTTTTATAAGGATTAGATAGAAAACGCATATAATAACTTAAAATCTTATATAATATAGATTTATATACTATATTAAGGTATAAGGAAAGATATCTTACTATATAGTAATAATAAATAATTCTCTTTGTATTATTTTAAATTTTATAAGTTTAATTTAACTTATTTTAACTACTTACCCTATACTAAGTAAGTTAAGTTAATCTAAATATAGTAAGCTTTTACTATAGATATATTAGTAGAATTTAAGAGATAAATATAGTATTTTATAATATATTTATTTACTTTATACTACTATTATAAATATTCTTTTAGTATATAGCTAATATACTATAGCTTAAAGTTAGTATTATAGCTAGGTAGTCTTACTGCATTAGGATTTTATCTACTAAGACTAGCCTTACCATATTAGGATTTTTATCTACTAAGACCTTAAGCATACCCCACTAATTACTTAATTGAATTAATGTCTACCAAGACCTATAGGGGCCTTAGGATTTACCTTTTATAACTTTCCACCTTTTTATTTTTAACTTCCTAACTAGGGAAGCTTTAAATCTAAGATAAATACCTATCTAGAGCTAATTTAAGCTAGAATCTACTTAAAATTACTAAAAAATATATTTTAAATAAAATACTACTTAGCCTTTATACTATTTTACTATGTAATAATAAGCTTATAATATAGGATAAGGTATAGGTTAAGAAACTAATAGGTAAGTAGTTAGGCTGTTTTATAGGTTAACAGCTGAATTCTAAGCTTATATTAGTCCTATAGTAGGTTTATAAGGTAACTATATTACTTAATAAATCTTAGGCAGAAGATAATAATATACTTAGGTATTTCTTTACTAGTCCTATATAGGTATTATAGTAAGGGTATATTAGGTATATATCTTAAGAAGAGGAAGCTCCTTAATCTGATTTTTCCTATTCTAAGCTATATAAGTATTAAACTTTAGTACTTATCTAAGCCTTAATATAGGTATAGTACTTTCTTCTTATTAGCTAGAGGGTAGGCTTCTACTAGTTTAAGATAATTTATACCTTAGTACTCTCTTACCTTATCCTAGAGTTAGGTCTACCTTATAGTCTATTCAGATAAGGTATAGGCTTAAATAGTTTAAAGGCTTATACCTTAACTTTAACTTTAAGGGAGCTAGCTTTAGAGCTAGTCCTTAACTTCCTACTATAGTTACTACTATAGCCCTTATTACTATTTATAGTAAATCTACCTTATAGCTACTATAGAGGTATTCCTAATAAGTAGTATAGTATTCTATCTTTTAGTATAGCTATAGAATTAGGTAGCTAATTCATTAAGGTAGATATTAAGGGGAAGAATAGTAAGCTTAGTTTTAAGTAGGTATACTAGGGTAGCTTTATAGGCCCCTAAGACTATATATAGGGCCTAGGTCTATTCTATTATAAGTATATATATAATCCTATAAGGCTTTCCCCTAGGGGATATTAGAGTATAGTAGGCTCTAGTACTATAAACTATAGTTAATTATATAACTTATATATAGATTAACCTAGTAGCTTTAAGGCTAACTCCCTATATACTTATAGTAATTATAGTAAGGGCCTAATATTAGTAGTCTAACTTCCCTTTTAAGTGATTAATATATAGTCCCTATAGTAGTTTCTAGTATAGGAAGAGTCTAAGGAATCTATTTAACTCTTTAGGTATAATTATTAGGTCCCTAAGTTAGATCTAAGTCTAGTCTAGTATATACTTTTAAGTAAAGTATATAAGTACTACCTTATCTAGTTCTTATATTATTCTATTAGTTCTAGCCTAGTTATTATAGATTTCCTAGGTAGTCTTAAGTTAGGCTTAGGTCTCTTCTATATTATATCTAAAGGTAAGTATATTAGTATTATCTATAAATCTAATAACTAATATCCCTAGGGCCTTTTTTAAGGCTTTATAAAGGCTAGAAACAAAGAGAATAAATAGTATAGGTAATAGGAAGGATCCTTAAGGGATACCTACTTAGATTTTAATAGGGTTAGAGATTTAGCTATTAAATTAGAGGTATACTATTTATACTATAAGATAGCTACTAAGCTATAATAAGAGCTATCTAGGGAAGCCTATCTATTGTAGGGTTATAATAAGTTATCTATAGTCTATTATATTAAAAGCCCCTTTTAAATCAAGTTAGAGGAGAGAGGTAAAGCTGTATTAGCTCTAGGCTATATATACTACTTCTATGATAACTACTAATATAAGTTCTATAGATTTCCTTAGCCTATTACCTATCTACCCTAAGGGTAATAGTCCCTTTGCTTCTACTATAGTTATAATATACTAGCTAATAACTATTTTAATAATTTTACTAATAATATTAAGTAGGGAGATTAATTACTAGCCTAATATAGTTTATTATTATACTAAGGTCTTATTAGCTTTTAGAATAACTATAGTAATTATAGTATAAAAGTAGATTAAGAAGTAACTAATTATAATACTTATATTTACTATTTTAGTAAGTATTAGTATAAATAGCTTATTATATACTTTAAGGAAGCTAATAGGAATTCTATCTTTACCTAGGGCCTTCTATAATCTAATCTTACTAAGGGCTTTACTAATCTTACTAGGAGTAATTCTAGGGTATATTAGGCTTAACTTAAGTTCAGGTAATCTAGGTAAAAGTAGGGGGAAAAGGTTAGAGTTATTAGCCTAGGGCTTAGGGAAGAATTTCCTAGTAAGGATCTTAGTTTTATCTATATAGAGTATTACTAGCTCTAGGTAGTCTTATTAGGTAAGAGGTAGGAGCTATAGTAGGGTTACTATAGTACTACTATATAGCCTAGCCTATCTTTCTATCTTCTAGAATTTTAATATATTATATCTTAGGAGGTTAGTAAGGAGTTCTCTCTAGTAAGAGTATTATATATTCTTTATATACTAATCCTACTATACTTATACTTTAGATAAGGTATACTAGTCTAAAAGTTAGCTAATATATTATACTCTATAATAAGCTTATTTAAGCTTATTAGTTACTTTAGTAATTTTACTATTTTACTATAGGTTATAATAGGGTCTAGGTTTCCTCTACTTTAGGGTTATAAATTAGGTAATTACTTTAAGTTACTCTATAAGCTAGTTAATAGCCTTATTAAGGGCTTCTATAGAAGTTATTATACCCTAGGTCTATTAAAGATAGACTATTACTTTATTAAGGGTATACTATAGGTTAGTCTTCTTCTAGTTATATCTAGGGTCTAGTTTAGGTACTAGTTCTTCTAGGATAGTTATAATATAGATATACTATAGGAAGTAATTAGATTCTTCTAGGTTATAGTTAGTTCCTTTATATATTATATTAATAGCCTTAGTAGCTTAAGCTAAGTTAAGGGTACTATTATAGTAGTTTTAGGCTAATCTAGT
>LDPL01000023.1:0-68588 GCA_001305505.1 Neonectria ditissima | reverse complement strand
TCTCTAGTAGGAGTATTATATATTTTTTATATAGTAATCCTATTATACTTATACTTTAGATAAGGTATACTAGTTAGATAGTTAGCTAGTATATTAGGCTCTATAATAGGCTTATTTAAGCTTATTAGTTACTTTAGCTATTTTACTATTCTACTATAGGTTATAGTAGGGTTTAGGTTTCTTCTACTTTTAGGTTATAAATTAGGTAATTACTTTAAGTTACTTAATAAGCTAGTTAATAGCCTTATTAAGAGCTTCTATAGAGGTTATAGTACCCTAGGACTATTAAAGATAGACTACTACTTTATTAAGGGTATTCTATAGGTTAGTCTTCTTCTAGTTATATCTAGGGTCTAGTTTAGGTGTTAGTTCTTCTAGAATAGCTATAATATAGATATACTACAGGAAGTAATTAGATCCTTTTAGGTTATAGTTAGTTCCTTTGTATATTATACTAATAGCCTCTATAGCTTAGGCTAGGTCAAGGGTACTATTATAGTAGTTTTAGGCTAATCTAGTAACTGTACCTTAGGGTGTAAGGAGGCTGACTTAGAGGTACTATACTTCCTTAATAAGGTAGCTACTACCTTAGTCTAACTAGCTATAGTAATCCTAAAGTAGGTAGTAAAGGTTAAAGTTACTAATAAGTAGTATATAATTAGTTAGTATAGTACTAGTAAGGGCCTATAGTATAAGTAACTTATCTCTACTATTTAGGGAGTTATAGAGAGCTATAATTTAGTATTAGGTTTTTATAAAGGTAATACTAGCCTAGTCTTCCCTAGCTTATAATATCTATAACTTAAGTCTATATTACTTATTAATATATATTACTATATACCTACTATAATAGATTATATAATAGTTATATCTTCTAGGGTAAGCTAAGGTCTTAGTTTTAGAGTTTCTATTTAGTTTAAGAAGTATAATTATATTATATTTACTATAGGCCTATAGGGTAATATAAGTAAGGGTAAACTATTAGTTAGTATTCTAGAAGAGTATAAGTATTAGTTAATAGTTTAGGGGGGGGAGGGTAATAGTAAGGATATAGTAATATATATTAATAGTAAGGATAATATAGTAGTAGTATAGGCCTAGGTTAGGGACTAGTTAGTAGATGTTTAATGTTTATTTAGTAAGCGTAGGGGCCTTCTAGGCCTCTTAGGTATAAGGGCCCTATAAAGCTAGGCTATTAAGGGGGGTAGAAGACTTTAGCCTCCTAGAGGCTTAGGTACTATATGTTCCTGAAAACAAAGGGGTCTATTAGAATAGCCTTCTTTAGCTTAGGCCTAGTGTATAGCTACTATAGGGCAGTTTTAGCTCTAAGTAAAGTACTCCCCTTTGTAAAGGATATAACTTTATAGGATTTCATTATATTCTATTAAGTATCCTTCCCTATTAGGGTATATAGTACCTCTATATTATCTATAGGTTAGGTTTAATTTATAGTTTTAGGCTAAGTATTTAAACTTAAAGTAGTTATAGTATTAGGTAGGTTAAAGCCCCTTATTAAAAGGTTTATAGTTATATAGCTATATATTAAGGAGTAGGCTATTATTATAGAGGTAGTTAGCTTCCTTAATAGAGCTAATACATAGGATTAGGTTTACTTTTATATTAGGGCTAGATTAGCTAGCTTTTTGTTTTTTTACCTAGAGGACTTTTAGCTAATTAGCTCTATTAATTTCTTTAATAAGCTTATTAGTATTATTAGGGATAGATATAGGTTAGATTCTCTTTACTATTACTATAAAGGTTAAGGGGGAAAGAGCTATATTCTTACTAAAGGCCTTAGTAACCTAGTCTTCAGTATTCCTAGCCTATACCTTATCTATAGTAAGGAATATAAGGACTATATTACTACTTAGGAGCTTTCTAGCTATAATAATATTAGTATTACTATAGGTATAGTTTACTACTATAATAGTATCTTTCAGTATTTAGCTACTAATATTAAGAGGTATATTCCTTATATGAATAGTAACTTTATATTTAATATAGCTTTAAGTAGTTTACTTAAGGCTTATATAGCTTAAGGTTATAAGGTCTTATACTATAATTAATATATATAAGGGTTAGTCCTAGCTATAGTCTAAAGCCCTAGTAAGAGTAGTATTAATAATAGTAGTTAGAGTAATAGTAATATTTAAGGTAATTTATTCTTTAAGGGTTACTTTATAGTTATATAAGGTATCCTTATTATAGGAAGTATATACCTATATCTCTTATATATTAGTATAAGCCTAGACTATAGTCTAGACCTATTTGAGAAGAGAAGGAGGGATAATTCCAGTAATAGCATTATATACTTCAGTTTCTAGGTTATCTGTTAGTATTCTAGTTGATTCTACAGTAGGTTCATTACTTTTACTTTATATATACTAGCTGATTCCTACTAAGGGGTTATATTAGCTTTAGTTAAGGCTATATACTCTAGAATCAATAGCTATTGGTAGTGTATTAGTACTATTACTATAGCCCTAATATACTATTGAATTAGGGGTATTTTATGTATAAGGATTCTAATTCTAGTGTTAGAATATATTTTAGAGATAGATTAAGGCTATAGTAAGTAGAAACTAGGAATTTTAGGAAAAAGTTAAATTAGAATAACTAGAATTATTTATTTAATAGTTAATCTTATACTTAAAGTAATAAGTATAAAATATATTAGTAGTATAATAGTTTAGTTTAGTAAAATAATAAAGAGAATTATATTTAGTTATTCTTTTTATTCTTAACTTAATTATATACTTTAATATTTTATTAGTATCTTATAGGATAGTTATAGAAGAAAGTTATAGACTAATAGTAGAAATTATAAGAGACTTACTTAAATAACCTTAAGGATAAGACTAATAAAAGAGAGATATTATATTATAACCTAGGTTAATCTTAGTTATATAATATATATATATTATACTTATCTCTACTAATTATAAGATAGATTATAATTCTTAACTATAATCTATTATTAATTATAATTCTTAACTATAATCTAATAGAATACCTAAAGTATATATATATATATATTTAATATATTAAATAGAAACCTTAAACTCTTTAGCTATTAATATAATTAATTATATAGAATTACCTTCTATATATTACTAGATTATAACTAATACTACTTACTTAATATCCTAATTTACTAGATTATATACCTTATACTTAGACTTACTTTATACTTCTAGGTTAAATCTTACTATTATAATTTATATAAAATATTAGTATTTTAAAGATAGAAAGTATATAAAACCTTAAATAATATACTTAACTTAAATAAATACTAATAAGAGATAAATATAAAACTATAATAATATTAGAATAGCTATTATATTATACTATTAACTAAGATTAAGAATAAATAAAAATTAAGAATAACCTTTATATTTTTATATATTATTAATTTATACCTTTAGTTAAATACTATTATTTCTAACTAAATCCTTTAATTCTTAAAAGTAATTTATCTTTTTAAGAAAGATATTAAATAATAAGTATTAAATAAGTTCTAATTACTATTATCCTTAGGTAGACTATACTACCTAAAATTAATAGCTTACTAAGTCTACTATATATTAAGTAGATCTATAATAAAGTAAAAACCTTTTATACTATTAGCCCTTATAATACTACTACCTATAGCTCTAAGTATATTATTAACAAAGGATATAGTATAGATATAATACTTTTAGGGATAAAGTTAGAAAGATAGCTAAACTATCTCTACTTATTTATTAGTAACTAACTTACTACCTATCCTTAGGAGGTTATACTTATAGTTATCCTCATATAGTAACACCTGAGACTGTCTCTCAATAGGGTAGTTATCTATCTGTATCTTTATATCCTAATAGAGACTAGCCTCTAGGTCTATTTAGCTTCTCAATAGATAGCCTTAGTTATTCTTCTCTCTTATACTTCCCTTAATAGAATAATAGAGATAGTTAACTCTTACTTCTAGGGTAGTACTTACAACTTAAACTAACCTAACATCCCTACCACTCACTCTATCATCCAGCACAGCCTCTAGACAACTTCAACTAAGAACCAGATGAAATGATTTAGTAGTATCACTAACTACAAGCGGCAGTACCCTTCTTAAAAGTAACCACTGTTTACAATAGTAACTTACTGTGAAGACGTTGCAATCTCGGATAGGCAGCTGGTAAACGCAGTTGTTCTATAATGTTATACGCAACGCTATAATCTACATTCGGAGCTTTTTAGTCAACATCTTTATAGCATTATAGTTCAGTTTAGAGTCTCTCCTTAGTAGTTTATACAATTTACACCCCAGTTACTAACATTGACCTCCTTCCTGAGGCTCTTTAAGGGAATCCCAGCGAGTTATCGTTTACTAAGATGTGTGAGAGTGTCCTGGTGTGTTCTAAAACGGTTTCTGCGTTTTACTCTCAGTTAGTCTTACGAGATACATAATCCTGCACTCAGACCTCAGCGACACGCAGGCACGGTGCTATCAGCGATCCGACGGTCGAACACAAAGAAAGAGGATGACTATAAGCCCCTGGTTTTATTGACTAAAACTGGCTTCTTGGCTTTCATGGAGTAGTGCTGGTGGGACTGCATTTCCGCCTGAGGTGATAGGCATCTAGCCCAGTGATCCTCATTGGGACTTGCTGTCGCACCCCTTTTTGTAGCTCAGTTAGTTGCACAATACATACGCAGTTGTACCACCAAGTAGGGCTGGTATGGCTGGGAATTTCCGTCGTGGAAAGTGTTAAGTCACGTGCTGGCTTTTGTTTGTTTTCGAAAGTCTAAGAAATCGATGACGCTGACTATTCGTGGAGAGGTCGGTCTGAACACATCCGGCCACCTTACATACGTTAGAAAGTCATGGGTGTCATAGATGATAAATCACGTACGAATATAGATAAAGGCTTACACTCAACTTGCTTGGAAGACTCGTTCGCCTCGAAATACTCACCACCTATACATAGTTTGTCTGGTTAACGAATCCTCACGACAGACCCTTGTCATCGATCAATCTAATCGAAAAATACCATACTCTCCAGTACTTTACCAGAATGGGTGCCGAACTCTCAACCGCGAGGTGGCTCGCTCCCACTTCCTTCGCGGTCGATTTCGCTGCGCAGACGTACGGCATGCTCAGCTCTCCCAACATGAAAGATATTCACGACGCCAACATTTCCTTCTTTTCTCCGCAGCCTTACTTCATAGGCGGATTCTTTCTCCCGCAGCAGTTATGTCAGCTCGCCTGGCTCTGGCGGCTGTACAAGGCCGACCCTTCCGAGAAGGACTTGTCTGTCATGGTCGACTTTGCGCCGTTTTACGCGCTAGGCAATTTCTGCATCGCCAGTAAGTGCACCCATCTTGCGCAGGACGCATGTTTGCTCATCTAAATAGCATGGATGATTTTCTGGAACGGCAATAACCTCAAGGTGTCCAACGTGTTTGTCGTCATCAATTCCGTCGCGCAGCTGTACTACATCTCCAGCCGCCTTCCTCCAATGGACATCAACTCCACCAACTCTGTTCTCACTCACATCGTATCCAAGACCTTTGCCGGCATCGGTGTCCTCGACCTTCTTCACAATTTCTCTGCGGCATATTTTGTCGGCGCTCAGCCGTCAACTGCCGTCAAGGTTGCCACCGGTGTCGGTTTTGGTCTGCTTTCTGCAACCAGCGATTGGATCTTTGGTGGATGCTTAGTATATGACCTGGTCGCCCTGGCTGTTGGTCAGTCAGTCTACGGGAACACTGGCTGGAGCCGATTGTTGGGCATCTATGCAGGTGGAGCAGCGGCCATTGTCGGCGCAAAGAATATGCTCAGGTACGACGCCCAAGGCAATTATGAAGACCTAAAACTGATTCCCTTCCAGCCCAGCACACAACCCAGGCGCACAAGGAGGTTATCAATCTTTGTAAACCCTGGATGGAACACAAAGTCAATTGGATGTATAGCCCCAAGGCCTGCAGCTCTAAGAACATTGTAATCAACAACCCTCAACCCAATTTACGACGGTAGTGTTGAGGGCACTGCATGCAGCCCTGCTCTGGACAGTGTGGTTGATTTTGGCAACCACTGCAGCTGAAAGTTAGTAGTGAAATAGCACACATGTTCCGAAATGATTACCCCGTGACTACTGATTTAGAAACACGCCTTCACTGCCTGCTCTGCTGTAGAACAAACACCTCTGCAATAAGTGTTGGGCATGAGGCTGAATCTTGTAAATTAGCGGCATATTTTCAGAGAAGAGAATTCAGCATTTGTGTAGTTTAAGATAAAGCTCAAATATTGTAATAGTTACTTGAGCTTGAATAAGTGTCGGCTAGCTGCTGGAAGGTTCCCTCAAAACTGTGTTTTCTTTTTAAAGTCGTGATAGTAGCAACCGCGCCCTAGAGTCGACCGCGATACACTTAGAAGTCCCCTCAAAATGGTAGGCTCACGATGCAGTGGCAGCCTGGGCTTAACTTGACTGCTCGACGCATAAATGCCCCTCAACGGCACCGAATAGGCCATCGATATGGACCAAGATATGGGTCAGCGTCAAAACCTAAGGGTAGTCAATAGTGCCTTTGAATGGGCGAGCACTAGCTCGTGACGCTTTGGGGCTATGACGTGGTCTACTAAGCGGTATCGGGGCTGGGCGTTCCAGGTCGAATTTGGGGCTTCTGGCACGTTGCGAGCTAAGTCGAGTATTTCCAGTTGAGTGAGGCTACCTAATCGTATACATTCAAGAGGCAACTAGTGTGACCGAGAGCGAGGCTTACTAATTCTCAATTTGATGCCATCAATTGACCCAACCATCTCGTGCTTGATAACCCCGCCTTGGCTTTAAAACCCGCATCAACAACTCCATAAATACGGAAAAACACAAGACACACTCTGAGCTTTTATCTCCTTTCAACTAGGTTTGAAACAGAGCTATTATCACTCATTATGGCATCATTTCAACCAGCAAGTGTCCTCGTCTTTGGGGCCACGGGCACCATCGGCAAATACATCACTGACCGCATCGTCAACGCTGAACCGCCGTTCCAAAAAGTTACCATCTTCACCTCCCAGGGCACCGTCTCCAGTAAAGCCGACTACATCGAGAAACTAAAGTCCAAGGGCGTCAAGATCATCACAGGAGACGTCACCAACGAGCAGGACGTCAAGGCCGCCTACGAGGGAGTTGATACTGTCGTAAGCGCCGTTGGTCGAAACGTCCTCGAAACGCAAATCGATCTCATCCGTTTCGCTGAAGAGTCATCGTCTGTGAAATGGTTCTTACCCTCTGAGTACGGCACCGACATCGAGTACGGTCCTCAGAGCGCCAACGAGAAGCCTCACCAGCTCAAGCTCAAGGTTCGAAAGTACATCCGGGAGAATGTGCAACGTCTCAAGTACACGTATGTGGTGACTGGACCGTATTCGGATATGTACTTTGATTTCAATCCCGCAGCCCCCGAGGCTGGAGGGTTTGATGCTGCCAACAAGAAAGCGACTCTCATCGATAACGGTGAAGGCAAGATCGGCTTCACTACAATGCCAGAGTAAGCATCATCCCCCTTTGGAAACCCGTCTATATGATGGAAAACTCACATACCTTAGTGTTGGAAAAGCTGTGGTGGCTGCTCTTCGCCATCCCGAGGTATCCTTCAACAAGGCCCTGACGGTCCAATCTTTTGTGGTCACGTCCAAGCAGATACTCGCCGAGTTCGAGAAGCAGACCGGTGGCGAACCGTGGACTGTCCAGAACTACTCGCTCCAGCAGTTGAAGGACGCAGAGCAAGATGCTTGGAATCGAGGAGTGCCCTATGCGGTTAGTTATACCCTGCGCCGGATCTGGTCGGAGGGCGGAACTCTCTACGAAAAGACGGACAATGGGAGCATTGGATTGAAAGACTCGGAATTGGAAACGCTTGAGGCCGCGGTTACGCGATCTCTCACCACTGGCTGGTAATGAACCACATACGTAGAATCTGTATGAAGATGTTTCCTGGAAACCCAACACATATCACTACTCATTTATACCAAATATTATTGGGACCACATTCTTGACGTTGATCTAGCATTCTAGCATCGTGTTCCAAGGAATCACCATCCCTGGAATCTTAAGTGATAAGTCACTTGTCTCAAAGGACCACTACATTCAAGAACCGAGACGAGGCTAGGTCAAGATGGAGTTCTTCAACGAGTGCCTCGAGAAGAGGCTTGTAATCATGCACAGCGAGCTGAAACAACAAAACGGCGACGATAATTGGCGGCTAACATGCGTGACCGTCGTTCTTTCCATGAGCTAGGCGTGTGCTAGTAAATTCAGACTCTGGCTAGATAGTGATGATGGTAAAGCTCAATTATACTGTCTGCAACTAAAATAACTATTATGCCTTTTTGCTCTGTTTGAGTGTCCAACCTGCTCTTAAGAAGTCTTCGATGTTCGTTGCCTGAACCTCAGGGAAAAGCTCGGCAAGGTTCTTCCCAGGTAATTGATGGGCGTTGCTCAGCATTGAAAGCATAACCTGTCGTTTGACCTCGCGGAATAGTTCACCCTTGGATGAATCCTGAAAAACTGCCTGGTTCGAAGGCAGAGCTGTGACATGACCATCGTGAATCGCTTCCACGGAGTCATATGTAATCTTAAAATCCTTTCCTATATTACCATTAGAAATCCGAACATAGACGTCGAGGAGTAAGTACTTGGCGTTGTACCTGTTATTTTCTTGACAAGCGATCCGAGATCCCTGACTTGCAGTTTGTTTGAGGCAACAAGAGATTCGCGTGGCCAATCTTTGGCTGGGAGGCCTATTAAGCACTCAATATACGCTGCAAGGTCTGCTGAATGCGTAAGAACGAGCGGCTGCAACCCGTCATGCGGAAAGACACATTGTTCGTGGTCAATATCAACAAACACCCAATAAGGGCTGATATATGTCGTCTGGGGGTTGTGTGGCATCGTGAGATGGTCCAGAAAAATCCCATTTCTAATCAGCGTCCATGTCAGCTGCGGATGACGCAAGAGTTCCGCTTCAGCTTCAAGTTGAAAGTTGGTGAACAGATCAGAGCCACTGTGAGTGTAGGTCAGTATAGCGACAGCGAGCAGTTGGCTTCGGCGGTCCTACGGGATTGGAGCATGGAAATCAATGTAGTATTCGCTAGGGATGAACTTGGTCACAGTTCCTGATTGAGCAGCGGCACGAATCAGATTAATCTGCGCCTGTGCAGCAATTTCATCAGCGAGAAGTAAAGCTGATACAACAGCTTCAACGTTGTTCGCTTGGAAAACAGCCCTCATCTGTTCGATATTGTTGTAATCGACAGCCACGTATTTTGCCTCATTGATTGCGGTAGCAAG
Organism: Neonectria ditissima; assembly: GCA_001305505.1. Taxonomy (NCBI): domain Eukaryota; kingdom Fungi; phylum Ascomycota; class Sordariomycetes; order Hypocreales; family Nectriaceae; genus Neonectria; species Neonectria ditissima. The sequence goes on along the minus strand of LDPL01000023.1, from coordinate 59,256 downwards.
CACTGCCTGAACACCATCAGTTTAGTCTTACTACGTCAGAGAGGTTGCATCGGAGAGCTTACTGTTCTCGATAATATGACGGCTTTGTGTTTGCCTGATTTCGCAATGGCATCTAGCACGGTGCGACCTACACCGCCGGTGCCGCCAGCAATAGCGACAACAACCATTGTCAAGTGAGAAAGATGGAAATAGATGTCTGTATGTGCAAGGCCTAAAAATACAATAGGGTGCCAGATCAAATGAACCTTGAGCCATAAGGTAGTGATGCTGATGATCTGAGGCGTGATGATGATGAGTTACCGACCATCACTTGAGCTGGCATAAACTTCAATCCCACGTCGTTCGGGCCACCGGGGCGCCCAAGGGACACATGCCCACTCAGCAGCGCAGCCGGTGCAAACTTTGAATCAACTGCCGTTCTGGTCCCCTTGCCGAGCTTCCCGCGTTAGCTGTCAAGGTCGTCGCACCATGGAACAAAAGACAATGTACCCCATGACAGTCCTGCTCTGATCGGCATATTCATCACTTTGACCCTAGCCATAGAAGGAAGGTGCAAGGTAACCTTTTGAATTGCAATGCACCTACTTATACAGGTGATCGTGTGCAGTATTCCGTCGTTTGCAAGGCGTAACGTTACCTTTCTTCGTATATGCATGACGCGTATTAGCAGGGAAGTTAGTCAGTCAATGTCACCGACGAAACTAATCTAGAGTGAAGGCGAAGTCTAATAATCCAGGTGAATTCATAAACGGGGTAACGACAGTCTGGGTCAGTTATTGTCTGAGGACAAAGTAGTTCCTTGGCGAGCATAATACACTACTAAAATTCATTCCGGTTCTATCAATACATTGTTCTCTCTGACCTGTCTAGCGGATACACCTTGAACGCTTAAAAAACTTGCGGTTCGTGGGCCTACAATCAATTACCTCGTCACCATCGCCGGTATCCACGATGCGGGTGGCAATTGCTGGCTACGGCGACCTGACTCGCTACATCTGTGACGAGTTTCTCAGAGCCGGCCACCAATTGGTCATTCTTACACGAAATACCAGACCTCACCTTGAGAAGCAAGGTGTTGCTCAGGTCATGACGGATTATACCCTGGCATCTCTGAGAATCCCCTTGGCTGATTGCGAGGTATTGATATCATGCATTTCGGACACTTCCGCAGCCTATACCAATGTCCACCGCACACTCCTACTGGCCTGCCAAGAGAGCCCCCGGTGCAAGCGCTTCATCCCTGCGGAATTTGCGGCAAATATCGAGGCTTTCCCGGACCAGCCTGGCTTCTACTATGCTCCACACGAGCCTGTTCGTGAGATGTTGCGCAGCCAAACTAATGTTGAGTGGACGCTGGTCTGCATTGGCTGGCTAGCAGATTATTTCGCGCCAGGCAGGAACCGATACATCAAAGACATTGGCAACTTCCACCCCGTGAACTGGTTGGATAGCAAGATTGTGATACCAGGGACCGGACACGAGCCTGTTGATTTCACCTGGGCTCGGGATGTTGTCCAAGGACTAGAATCATTGATCAAGGCGCCGCCGGGCTCATGGGAGCCCTACACCTTCATGTCAGGAGAGCGCAGCTGCTGGAACGATGCAGCCGAGTTGATCAAACAGAACTACTGCCTCGATTTCCCGATTCAACACTTATCATTGCATACTATTGCCGAGATGATGAAGACAGCAAAGGATGAGGAAACGCAAATGTTGATGGATTACTATCTCTTGTCTATCAGTCAAGCATGCGCGATTCCCTCGGAAAGGGTTCGAGTCCATAGGGAAAAGTACTTTCCGGCCGTTTGTTTCCGTACTTTACGACGTGGCCTTTCGCAGCTGGTTGAGGATCCGGATTCGATACTCTAGCGAAAGGCGGAGATGTTTAGGCTACCGGGAATTGTAGCTCAGCGGACGTCATAGAGACCACGACCCCGCGTTGGATATAGTTGCTGGTGTCATCAGCGACATGACAAATCTACGAAGAAGTTTAAACTCACGTTTCCTGAACGGCATTTGTAATCGTAGAGGATTGACACGTAGATATACGTGCCTGTATGCCACCCCATATGGACGATAGATATCACAGCCCTCGGCACGGCCCGCGTGCGTCCGCGCGGAAAGACCCGCACATTAAGCCTTGCACTAGCCGGAATCACACCTCGAAACTGAAAGCAACCCTGCTACTGTACATACACGGTAGCGGATAGAGCAGAAGACAACGCTGTTATCTCTAGATCTTCTATATACTACGTTGTACATCCGCCACTCTAACACAACTACCGGCCGGCATTGAACCTTAGCTAGGACGAGAAGGCGCTTCTACATTTGGTTCGGGTACGAGCAGCAATGTTTACACCGTGTCACATTGAGCGCTAATTGGCGTCACAGCCATAAACGAACTTTAGCTGCAACTAATACTCAACTCTGTTTCGTCCACCTCCACACGTCTAACTTGTCCGCGGAGGCTCATCCCCTGTTCCGCTGCACCTTGAGCCCCTCGCCTAAACCGTTCTGTTCCGACGTTGCCACCCGCATGGCATCCATCCAGACAGCACGAGTGCTGGCCTCTTCAAGCACACGCGAGCCTTGGACTGTGGAGCCGCCAGGGCAGGCGACCTCGTAGCGCAAGTCCTGCGTCCGCTTCCCACTAATGACCAACTCGGCAGTTCCGCGCATTGTAGCTGCGGCCATCTGCGTGGCCTCGGCATGGGGCAGTCCGAGGGCGACGGCACCGTCGACCAGGCCGTCGATGACCATGGCGAAGAAGGCTGGCGTCGATCCGTTCAGCGTAGTGCAGATGGCGAAGGTTTCAGGGCGGGTGGCGAAGACGGTGCCCACGCATGAAAAGATGGCGTGCGCCGTGGCTTCGAAGTGTTCAGCCAAGGACCGGGCTTGCTGCGGCCGACGGGTCTCGAGAACGGCGGTGCTGGAGGCTTGGACCGCGCTCGCAATGTTGGGCATGACGCGGACTACCGGGAACAGATCGCTATGAGCGGCCAAAGCGTCGTCTTCACCAGGCTTAGGGTTCGCAAAGGCAGCCTGGTGGAGGTGGCTCTCTATCTCATCAGATGTTACACCCGCAAGCACCGAGATAATCAGTTTCCCCTTGAGGGCGTCGACCATACCCGCCTCCTCGAAGACCGACTTGTAGAGGTGTGGCTGACACGCTAGTAGGACTATGTCGGCCTCACCCACGGCGTCAACGTTGTTGTTCGTATACACCCTCACAGTGGAACCGGGTGCATGAGAAGACAGAGTCAATTTGATTCTATCAGCCGACTCAGTACGCCTGACGCAGGCGATGAACCGAGCGGGTAGCAAGTGTGCCGCGTCGGCTTGAGACTGGGACGTCTGGGCCGAGAGAACTCCAAGCAAGATTGCCGTTCCCATGTTGCCTGTGCAAATTCCCATATGAGCCTTGAGATCCAGAATTTGTATGAAAGATGCAAGGTGTGCCTTACCGCACCCTAAGATGGCCAGCGTGCGTCCCGTACGCTCATCGCTGCCGTTGGATATCTTGGTCACTGCGGGAGTTGCCATAGTCGGTATTTGTGACGCGGATTTGTAGTTGACTTGTGAGATATCGAACTAAGAGAAAAGAAAAACCGATGCCTAAATAGTCGTTTGGTCAACAGTCGGGTGTCGGCTAGCTCACACGGCATTTCGATTGCGTCAGCAGTACTTTGTTCATCTGGCTGATTATGTTTGCTTAGACAGGGGGCAATGATGCAACGATCCAGTTGCTTTCTTTCAAAATCCAATCGCTTGAAAAGAAAAAGGGACGCTGAAAAAAGGATGCGATGAGAAGGTGAAGATAAAACGGCGGCAGAGTGATACGGTTCGCGAGAAAGGCTGTGGTGAAACAAAACACCGTCTCCGTACGGTAGCAGAAGACTGAGTTATCACTTGTTGAAGACTCTGCTAGTAAGCGTCATCATCATAGAATTACTAGAACAACATGTTATGAGCTAGCATTTTTAAAAACCTCCTCTAGATTTTCTGCCGGGTCGCCATTATTAACGATACCAAGCCAGGTCTCCGGTTTCTTGTATCCAAGAAGAGAGAGCATTTTGTCACTCATTCCAAGAACCTTGCTTCGAGGAATAGCTAAGAATTGATTTTCCTCCGGACGCAGCGTGCCAGAGATGAAGAACAAGCCGTAGAGCTTGCGCACTTGATCAGGAATAGAATTATGTCCACCACCGTGATAAGCAGTACCGAGAAAGACAAATGCCGAGCCTGGGTCCATTTCTAAGTCATCGCATCCATTAGAAGCTTTTTCTCTCTTAAAGGAAAATTGTTCCAGGCTATAGGCTGCTCATCAGAAGCAGAAGGGGTAATCTTGACTCACCCGCAAAACAAACTTGGTCGATTTTGGGGACTCGAGTGTGGTCCCATTTATGAGAGCCAGGAATAGCCATAGTTACCCCGTTCTCACGCGTAGTCTTGGACCCAGCAATCATGAAGCCAAGCATGGTTTCGTTCAAGAGACTGTACTCGCCAGAGTGGTAGATGCCATGGATCATATCATCTCTGTGCAACCTCTGACGGGGGCCCCCGTGGCTGATGTGGTATGTCAAACTACTGTTCAGCAGAGGACCGATCGAAAACTCTTCTTTTCGATCCTCCCAAGTTGCGGGGCCATCTCTGACTGTTGACACGGCCTGCTCGTCATCGCTGGTGACAACACATCTGGCATGCAACGCTTTGCTCCAGGGCGAGTGCGATACGGCCCTTGTTGGCGGTATAAGCCTCCTCCTCAACCCAGGTATACACATCGAGTTTAGCAAGCTCGGCGGCCTTTCGGCGGATGGCCGTTGCAGGGCTTTTTCGGATGACGCGGATGGCACCGGATTCAGTGAAGGAGCTACTGCCGTGGTGCTGAAGCGTCTTTCTGATGCTCGGCGCGATGGGGACGATATCCACGCCGTGTTGCGTAGTACTGCGGTGATGCATGGAGGCCACGGCGCTGGACTCACAGTTCCGAATGGCCCAAGCCAGGCAAGGCTGATCCGCACTGCCTTGGACAGGGCTGCGATGGTCCCTGACGATATCGACTATGTTGAGGCTCACGGCACTGCTACCAAGCTGGGCGATCCGATTGAAGGCACCGCACTGGTCGACGTCTTTGGGCTGAGGCGTTCTAGCTCGAATCCTCTGTGGCTAGGCTCTGCCAAGTCCAATATTGGGCATACCCAAGCCGCTGCTGGGCTCGTCGGATTAATAAAGATAGTGCTGTCGATGCAAAACAATACGCTGCCGAAAACGTTGCACATCAGCGAGCCTACCAGAGCAGTTGATTGGACGAGTGCCAATATGAAGCTGGTCCTGGAAAATCGTCCATGGTTACCACAAAGCAACCGACTGCGCCGGGCTGGTGTAAGTTCGTTTGGCATTGGTGGCACGATTGCCCACGTCATTGTTGAAGAGTTCCCCAGACCTTCCAGGGAACCTCCCAGGGAGGAGACCAACACTACCACACGACTTGCATGCCCAACTACCGTCCCGTTTGTTCTGTCAGGTGACAGTGACTCTGCTATCAGGGCACAAGCCGAATCGCTTCAGTCGCACATGATGAACAGTGATGGGAAGGATGACCGCCTGAGCAATGTCGCCTACTCGCTCGCTACGTCTCGTACACATCTTCACCACAGACTAGCGGTGGCGGCAACAGACAAGGCACAGCTACTGGAGGTACTAGGCTCTATCAGTTCAGGCTCTATCAGTTCAGGCTCTGGACAGCTGTGTGACATGAACGAAATTGGCGCCGTCAGCTTAGCGATGCTTTTCACCGGACAAGGCAGTCAGTACGTAGGAATGGGCAAGGATCTCTACGACACCTACCCTGTTTTTCGAGATGCACTAGATCAAATCGCTTCCACGTTCACGGAGCTGGAGGTGCCGATTCTTGGTCGCATGTGGGCCGAGCCGGGAAGCACGAGTGCTTCTCTATTACACAAGACTGAGTTTGCCCAGCCTGCCCTATTCGCTCTAGAGGTGTCCCTCTGGCGATTATGGGAGAGCTGGGGTGTCAAGCCTGCTTTTCTACTTGGACACAGCGTGGGCGAGCTGGCAGTAGCTCATGCCGCAGGTATCTTGGACTTGCCAGATGCTTGCCGACTCGTTGTTATGCGCGGTCGCCTGATGCAAGCCATTTCTTGTCCTGGAACAATGGCATCAGTAGAGGCAAACAGCGCCGAGGTCGAAGCGGCAATCGAGACACTAAACCAGAGTGAAAAGGTTCAAGTCGCAGGCCACAACACGCCTTCTCAGACTGTCATCTCTGGCGACATCGATGCTGTCGTGGCTGTGATTGCACACTTCACACAAGCAGGTCGCAAGACCAAAGTGCTTGATACTAGCCGCGCTTTCCACTCACATCACATGGACAGCATGCTGGAAGACTTTCGAGCTGTAGTTCAAACTGCGCGATTCAGTCCACCAAAAATGCGCATTATCAGCAGCATGACCGGTAGACTGGCCGAGGAGGGTGAGCTGGAACAAGCCGACTATTGGGTCTAGCAGGTTCGAAATGCAGTTCGATTCAGCGATGCTTTCCAGCACCTTGTCGACCAGGGTGCAAATGTGTTTCTCGAACTTGGTCCAAGTTCGGTGCTTTGCGGTTTGGGTGCGGCTTGTCTTTCCGATACTTCACAGCTGAGCTCTACCTGCTGGTTACCGTCTCTGAAGCCAAACGTGGATGGAGACTCAGCTATTCAACACAGCCTCGGCGAGCTCCACGTGAGGCATGTGCCGGTCGACTGGGCCGCATACTTTGAGCCTTTTCGCTGCCAACGAGTCAGACTCCCCACTTATGCTTTTCAACGTGGCACTTTCCACCCTGCAAACAAGGCCGATTGGCTTGGTGATGTCTCTCAAATCCCTGACGTGGATGAGGCCGTACGGGGAGTGGAAGATATGATGTTCCAAATGGACTGGCGTCGAGTGTCCGCGGGTAAGATCCAGCCTCGAGGCTCATGGGGTCTTCTCTGCCCGTCTGGGGTAACAGAGTGGACAAAAAGAGCACAAGAGGCTCTATCACGCACCGGCATTCAGTTGGTGCCTGTCGCGAAGCTTGAAGATGCCGAAAAGCTGGACGGCTTGCTCTCGCTGTGGGACTCTGTTGCCGACGTTGTCCAGATGGCGCATGACTTGACTGAAAAAGCGTTGTTTCAGCTGCAAGAATTAGTCAGGGCTGAGTTTACCGTGCCAGTAGTGTGGATTACCCGCCATGCCGTAGGTGCCGGCGTTGGCGATGGACCCGTCGGGATCGGCGCCGGTCCGCTGTGGGGCCTGATGCGAACCGCCCGGAGTGAACATCCGGAGTTGCGTCTGCGCTTGGTCGATATCGACGAAGAGACCGACCCAGCCACCATCGGGCTGGCATTGATGCTCAGAGATCAGACAGAGATTGCGGTCCGCAAAGGACAGTTGTTTTTGCCGCATATGGAGCACGCCAGCTCCGTTCTGCCGCCAGTAGCTGAGCAACCGTTGCTTCGAGGCGACGGCGCCGTGTTGGTGACGGGAGGTCTTGGCCATCTCGGAGGCCGTGTAGCCCGCAGACTAGTGGTTGACTCGGGTACTCTCCTATCCCTGACTCCCCAGAAGTGTGCTGCGACTTTTGCGCCAAAGGTAGACGGCCTGTGGAACCTGCACCAACTTACCCGGGAAATGGATTTGGACTTCTTTGCCATTTTCTCTTCCATCTCTGGCATTCTGGGTCTACCGGGGCTTGGAAACTACTCCGCTGCCAACTCCTTTATCGATGCGCTCGCACACTTGCGACGCGCCCAGGGATTACCAGCCACCTCGGTTGCATATGGTACATGGGACGGAGACGGCATGGCAACCACTCTCGTCTCGACAACCCGTACGCATCTCTCGCAGCTTGGACTGGGTTTACTTGCGCCGGAGAAAGGCCTGGAACTGTTGGAGCAGGCCGTGCACCAGGGCCGCGCCCTCACTATCGCTGCGGTGCTCGATTTGGAGCGCCTCGGGGCCTACTATCAAGACCAAGGTTGTGTACCTCTTTTCTTACGCTCGATTCTGGGCCTGGGCAAGGTCGAGAAGCTGGTGGACCAAGTCGCCGACCTGCGCGACATGCTGCTTGACGCTGCCCCTGAGCATCACAGCAGCATTGTGTTGCGCATGGTCCGCGAAACCGTTGCCAAGGCTTTGGGGTTCTTCCGAGTGGATGATGTGCACGCCGGACAAACCTTGCAGAAGCTCGGGGTTGACTCGTTGACGGCGGTCTTGATACGCAACCATCTAGCAACGTTGACGGGCATGACACTGCCACCCAACATTGCGCTCCTTCACCCTACACTGGAGTCGCTGAGTGAGTTCCTCTTGGCGGGATTGTTGGACAATATCGGGAGTCGCTCATCCAGCACTTCAGAGTCTAACGATGCAACGCCAAGCGACACGGCCTCGACTGTTTCTTTTATCGACATGGAAGCCATCAGAAGGGGCGTTCTCGATCCTAGCATTCAGTTTAGCAACACAAACAAGCACCCCACGGGCTGTTCCGCTACTCCCAGAAATGTCTTCGTAACGGGCCCAACCGGCTTTGTTGGTGCATTCATGGTGCACGAGTTTCTTCGGAGGAATATCTCTGTTTACTGCCTCGCGCGGGCTGACAGTTCCACTGAGGCGCAACAGCGAATGATCGAGACGATGAAACAATACAGCCTCTGGGAGCCCGTGTACGAGTCACTACTTCACTCGCTAGTCGGCGATCTCTCCCAACCTCTGCTAGCCCGCATCACCGCTATCGTCGATGGCTATACCGATGAGACTGCGAGTCATCTATTCAAAGGAAATGCTGTCGGCAAGAATGTCTTGGGGCTGGACCTGTATCCAGCTCCGCTGATTGACGAGAAATACGTTTTCAAGTATTTGGGGTGCATCCATGCCGCCAAGGCGAGACCCTCTATGTGAGAAGGTATGACGTGTCATAGAAATTAGACTTAGAAGAAACACCGTCCATCGCCCTTGATGGGAACTTGATTTGTTGCGTGTGCCTTGCTATCACGCATTGCGTCTTCTTAAGACTCGTCGATCGAGCTTTGTTCTCATCGAGTTTCGTTCTCATCGAGCTTTGCAGCGTAAACCTTTATCATATCTACGGCTTTGAAAAACCCGACCTAGGCCCTTGATCCTGTTCTTTTATTCCTTGTAAGTTGTAATAACAGTATATCCCTACCTTTCTTATTCGGTGAGTTGGCCGGACCATCTCGTGGTTTCCCTGGAACTTCCGACTGCCGGGCTCATCAGCTAGCTAGCCACAGCTGGCAGAGGTTATCATGCTTAGCATCTCAATAGCCAGCAAGAGGTAGAGGTATATGTTAATGACATGGGATACAGTAAGATGTCTAATATTATAAATTATGTTTCTACACCATCTATGCCTGATTTCTTCTGTTCCCAGGAAAGAATCAACTCCTGGCCCTTGAAACTGGCCTGTAACGACTGGGCAAACCAACTGTACTCCTCTCCGTCGGTGGAATTGATGCTGCATAACCTCCATAGGCAGGAACAGCAAGGCCAGGATCCCGAGCAGCCGCACCACGTTTTCCTGCCAGACTCTGGGAGGGAAAATAGTTCCAAGACTGACTGCTCTTGTGTTGACTTGCAAGAGGTGTTCCTTGTAGAAACTGCGATTGAGCCTGCAGACCATGCCACATCTGTTGCAGCTGCATTTGAGCCGCCGCATTAGCAGTCTGCGGTCGAGAGGGCTGCTGCACTCCAGGCATTCCATATGGCGAAGCCATTTGCGTATTTTGATTTGGCCCATGCCCACTCGTCCATCCAAAGGCACTGTTGGTAGGTGAAGGAATCGGTTGAGAACCACCACTTGGGCTCCCGCGTCGCGATGCTTTAGCGCGCTCCTGACTTGCAATGACGCCTATCAAGCCTTCTGAAAATGGTTGTTGAAATGAGCTGTTGGGACCCACAGAGATTGGGTCCTGGAATGGGTTTTGGTATGGGACCTGGAATGAATCCTGGAATGAATCCTGGAATGGGTCTTGGGGAAGAGCGCGTGCAAACGATGGTAGTTGCAGGTGCGAGCCGAATTTGTGAGATTGCCCTTGCGCAGAACCAGGTCGTGATTGCGATGAACCAGGTCTTGAAAACTGTTGCTGAGCAGTCCCTCGTAGATTCGGATTCGATCTCACACCTGCCAACCGCGACATTGGGTCTCTTTGTCGATGAGCTTGCAACATGGCGAGTGGAATGTCGTCCTCATCACCGTCGTCGTGATTGGTGACATTCATCCAGGGGCCCTGTGAGTTCGGAGCCCGCGTATGCTGTATTTGTATTTGCTGTGGTCCGTTGGTCATCTTCATCATTTGTTGGCGGTAGCCAGCGACGTGAGATTCTTGCCGTCTCCGCTGCTCGGTCTGCTTGTCTAGCTCCTTGGTATCATCCTCGGAGTCATAATTGATGTCATCGTCATCGCTATCACTTTCATCGGATTCCTTCGCCTTGTGTTTCTCATCTCTCTGTTTCTGGTGTGCCTCCAATTCGGCTGATCTCATGACATTACCACGGGAGGAAAGGGCTGACATGTTGACGGTGGAAAGTGAGAATGAAATCGCGTAAACGAGATGAGATTTGCGGCGTCCCCTCCGATGCGACAGTGAACGAATATCGAGGAGTAGATGGTATTGACCCAAAATCCCGAGAGCCAGCTAAGACGTTTGATCGGCAGATGTAGCGTCAAGACAGGATTTTGTAATCTAGCCCAAGTTTCGTCTGAAGATCTCGACTAGTCCAGAGTTCCGTGTAAAGATGAGGTGGTGTAGAATGAGGTTGATAGCGAAATAAGGTAAAGCAGCATCAGCGAATGTACTGCAGAGGTCACGAAGTCGCGTAGCTGTGCTTTTGTACGGGCTTGTGCATCAATCCACGTCGCGGCGTTGCCGGGGACTGACAAGGTTGATCCTTGTCAAGTCCGGAGGAGAAACCTACGTGGATTGAGCTTACTTCAAACAGGAAATGGAACTTTGGTAAAGGACACCTTGCGGCAAAGCTGAACTGAGGTTAGAGTATAAAATCAAGAATGATTGACCGTGTAAACGATATCTGGACGCTTGCGAATACAAAATTCTCGAGGCCGTGGGCTAGTAACTGTCAGTCACAACCGCCCCAGTCTGATTGATTCAAGGGGCTGCACTCGGGAAAGTCGGCTTTCGCCTAACGGCTGGATGGCATGTATTGGCTCTAGTCAGCCCAACACGAGAAAAGCCGCTTTTTTGAAACACTAATCATCCTGTCTTCTTCTCCATATTTGCAGAGTCTCGGCCTGGTGCGAGAATCAAGGTTGCGAAATTTGAGCAGCTATTTTTAGAAGCTCAGCCCTGAAGCCGACCGCGTCTGCACCTATCATCAGCTAAGCGAGTAACCAAAGGATGACAGTATGAGTTGAACAGATGTCCTAAGCCATCTATCTACTAATACCTTCTATAATGGTATTTTTGAGCGGAGTGGGTGTGTCTGGGATTACCGCCCTTTTGCCACCGCGGGCAGCATATGAAGAATGCTGAGTGGAATGTGTAGCTGAAGGGTCAAGGGGTCGGATTTCCAGGATCGGCATTGACGTTTCGTACAAGTCCATTTTGTCTCGTATTTGAAATCGGCCAACAGAACTTCCTCCAATCGTTAGGCAGGCATTTTCGCTAAGCACGGGCCGGCGTTGCTATTTTGAACTCAATGTGACAAGGTGATATCCACCTTAATCAAAGTTTAGTTCATCTCGTCCTGGGTTAAACGAAGCTATAGCTATTTAACGTTTCTTCTGTTGGAGAAGTTGCTTCTAGACTTACGTAGATGTGTATCTCTAAAGTTACACTTTCTTAGCACGTTAAACCAGCCTGCAGTCGCACCCTTAGCTGTCTTTTTAAGATGAGCTACAGTAAGTAAAAGCTCCAATAGTAAGACTCCTCTCACTGCTAGTACCTTAACTACCCTAGAGTAGTATACTATTCCTCTCTCTATTCCTGGAATGAGTGCCGATGATACAGACTGAACTTGGGCTTTGTACATTTCAAGCATAACCTCAGGTTAAAACAATGCATATGTGGACATTTCGCTAATGATCTAGAGCAAACTGTAATTGCAAATAAGTTGGGGTAGTCTTTGCCTCCTCTCTTCATTTTTGGGGGGTGTTTGCTGAATATTGCAATAATTGAATCACTGATGCTATAGAAAGTGATGAGTTAGCAATAGATGCGGAGGATTGCTTACGCATCGGCCTGGGAGTAATAGGCAATCTCAGAGGCGGGAGAGGTAACAAAGATAGCCGGCCCCTCGATTGTAGGGTCAGCACCATTGTCCAAAAGAAGGGAGATAATGTCAGTAGCAGCGAGATCGGTTAGTCCTGCACCCAATCCTTGCTAGCGCCTGTTTAGTTTGGATATACTGTTCAGGCTTTCATGCACTTTCTGCCTCTGAGGCGTTGGTGCCTTGCGTAGACGGCTACAACAGCAACTACCGAGACCGGAACTCGAACATCTCTACACCAAGTACCGCTCTGAGTCACTGCCACTGCAGCATTCTGCCAACGGGGATCCGTATGCAGGCTATAAGCACCCACGACGAGCATCACAGGCTGAAGTAGTATTAGAACACTACAGCCAACGTCTGGGGCGCGGTATTGGAGGCGGTGAATGGAGGAACTAGATAAAGAGTGCCTTTAACCTGAGGGCAGCCTCTTCTCCTGTATTAAGAGAGCCCCCTTAACTATAAGTAACCTAAAATAGTATACAATTAGATCTTTTCTTAATACTTAAGAAAGTAAAAAGATAAAACCTAAGAGATAAAAGAATAAAGAAAAGCCCTAAACCTTTTATTAATTTTAAACTCTTTAACTAATATATAATTAGTTTATTTTTCCTAAGCCTAACAAATTTATATTACTAAGTATATTACCGCAAGGGCACAGGCAGCACGAAAGACAGCTAATAAACCGACAGGCAGCTAAGAACGGGACCAGGGCCCAGATTGCGACTCCATGGGGACAGAGATCTAGCTAGTGATGAAGGCCTACTAGGTTAGGAGACGGTTACAGAGAGCCACCTAAAAAGCCCTGCCCTCCTTTGTGAAGAGCGAGGGACCCAGAAAGAGGAGGATGGCCGCCCAGAGAGCAGCGAGGAGGACCAAGGGAGACGGCGAGGCCGCGGCGGTACACGCCACAAGGCCAGGACAGGCTGGACAGGCAAGGTCGGAAGCCTCAGGGCAAGGTGGAATAACCGGAAACACTGGACACGCAGCACACGTAGGAGGTTGGAAGTGGACGGTGTTCTCCATCAGGGGCTTTGCACGGAGATCTTCGGCCATGGCGTCGTAGTCTTCCTGTCTGTGTCAGTATTACGGAGAGCATGGGGATCCGGGGGACAAGCAGACAGCAGGGTGCGACTCGAAGAAGCGAGAAGTGGGAATTGGGCGATGGGATCGGGCGCGGCTATGGGAGAGAGTATATCCGTTACGTGGGAGTCGGCTCAGCAAATTGCAAATAAAAGTTCTGGCCAAGATATGATTTAATGTAACAAAGAATACTATAAAACGTCTTCATGTAAGCATGTTTAAGATGGTACTTTAAAACTTGGCTATCATGATGATAAGCTACGATTTAAGTTCTATTGAGACAACCAAAAGCTATGTATTGAGCTATAAATCATAATACACATCAGATTCAAGCTATTGGGGTCAGAACAAGGTGGAAAATTGACCTCGTTAGTGTTTCAAAGAGGTATCGAAAGATATGTCCACCAACGGCTCCCTACTCTAACATGGGAGGCATCTACGTTTTTCCATGCTTTGATCCTAACATTTATGACTGCCTCGACTGGGGGAAGCCAGAACCTCATATATCTGGGGGAGGAATAGTGGTTACTGCTACCAAGTTCGAACGGAAACTTTGCCCTAACCTAGTGAGACATTAGAGGCTCAGGCCAGATATCGAATCGTTTACCTTTATAGGGAAGGACGAGTTTTATTACGAAGACCGATGAGCAGGACGTAGTTATAACTAGCATTTTGACAAAGTATCTGGATCATGGGACTGGGAGTTCGAAAAATGACCTGAGAATGACAACTCCATAGTCTTCACACAGACAAGGCGGTCATGTGCTGAATCTCCCCATGACCATCGGTGGTCTTCCCTCATTAAGTATGGGTTCGATGAGTATACAAGAGATGAAGGGATACGAAGTATCTCATGATGTTCTCAGTTGCGCTGTCGCTTCAGGGCACCAAGCAGCTTAGAGCACTGCTTGCTCTTAGGGCCACGGGTTAAGGGTAAAATCAAGAGCATATGATGAGAGCGTCAGGTTGTTCGCGAAAATGATAACGGAGACGAGAACACTAGATCCCGTTGGGAATGATAGAATATAGTTAGGCCGAGATATGATCAAGCCAGCGGCGTAGGTGAGGAGGAAATTGTACGACAGGACAAGTTTGCCACCCCCAAGATAACCAAAGCAGAGGGCCAACTACGATGCCGCGTTGCGAGGTTCGCCAAGAAACGCTTTCGAAGAAGCCGGCGACGAAACGAAGTCGGTCAGTGGCTCGCTGAGCTTTACGGCATCCCAGCGAGAAAAGGATTGGGATTATCAGAATGTGCGGAAATCCAGGGTTGAGCTTCCTGTTTCAAGCTTGAAGCAGTTGTAAAGACACTGCCGAAACCAACATAAGCCGGCCTGAGCCCTCGAGCAGCCATGTCTCTACGCATGACTTGATGGAATTCTTTGCTGCCTGTGTTGATATTCTTCGACTATCACCCCTCACGCATTTCTATAGAGCGGCTTCAAAGCTCCCAGCGCTCTGACGACCTTGAGCTCCACCAGTCGGCCTTTTGTGCCAATTGTGGCTGAGTACTACATTCTCAGTTGAGTACATGTTTTTTAAACCATGGCCAGTAGATGGATGCGGTCCAGCCCTTCATAAATTCGAGAAACGCAGCGATCTTGTGAATACCCAGACCAGAGTTGGTACGACCGATCGGTTGATGGAGCCAGAGGATCTGCGAGTGACGAGCAAGTTAGAGGATGCTACTTTAAATAAATCTCGAGGTGGTCACACATACAGTTCTTAAAGACGGCGTGCCATCCGGGCTGGTCAACTCCGGGGATGTCGCGGCGTAGTACCACTCATGTCCCTGTATGATGATGCCATGCAAAGCCCCAAGTTCCCTCAATGCATCACTGACGTACTGCGCTTCCGAGCGGGTGTCATCTAGGCTGACAGCGAGTACTGTAGGCGCAGCTTTATGCAGCAACGAGCGCAGCATCTTCCAATGAGCAGCTTGCCATACGGCGATTTGCAGGACGGCACTGTCAAAGTTGTTGCCGGATCTTTCAGTCTCAACGCTGACAGTCATCGGATACGAGTGCAGAGCGCCATAGGAGGTGTGGTTGATGCTCTTCTGGGGGAGGTCTTCACGCAAAGATTCGGCTTTGATGGAATAGCTGGGATCTGGGTCTTGCCGAGGATCGATGTAGAGGCAGAAGTCGATGCGTTTGTCAGGAGCGGGCCTAGGAAGATACTCTTTGATGATCTGAGCAGTGGTGCTATACCAGGGATTAGTCCAATCCCTGAGCAACATATGGCTACCAGTATCGACTTACCAAAGACTAAAGTCGACGAGACGGGCACCTCGGGTCCGAAACACCTTGTTGAGCAGTGGATTGTGCACCTCGGCGTTCCACACAGGCTCGTCGTGATCCATCTCGAAACATCGTTGAGCATTGGAGCCAATGTCATCCACACTCTCGGGGGTAAGCCGGCTGCCCTCGTCGGAAGCTTCGGCAAAAACGGCCTGGTCAAGGTCGAATTCATCCAACAAAGCCTCCATATTGGGAGTGTTGTTCTCGGCCGAAAGGACGCCCCTGTAGCGTTCGAGGCGTTGGATCCGGAGAAGGGCGTCTTTAATTGCTCGAGGAAGATGGAGCGCCCGGGGACCAGTGAGCTGGCGCTTGACGATGCCTTCGTTGCCGAGGTCGAGCAAGAAGAATTTGCGGCGCGATGAAGATGCGTCTGAGGCCGTCGACCTTGTGGATGACTTAGTCGGTGATGGTGACCGGGAGGGCGACAGCTGGGCGGCTTGATCTCGTTCCAGAGCGGCGATGCGGTTAATGAGCGTGGCGCGAGGTGTCTGGTCCTCGTCCAACGTGGCTTCTACCCTCCTCTTCTTGTTCGATGCCAATAGCGCGCTCACTTTGTTCGCCCTTTGCAACATCTTCGGGCTCCGGGCTGAGGGGATATGTTCGTTTTCGCGTCGGCTTTGTTTAGCTCGGTGAGGAATCGTCGGCATACGGCAGCTGATCGATCGAGTGCAGCCATTCGTAGATACATTCGGATGTCCCCATCTTGGTGAATCGAAACACAGCCGGCCGCTCTCCGAGAGTCGATGGTTGGGTCTAGGCTGGTGTTTCGCTGAGTTGAAAGAGGAGGATGCGACGTCATTTGTGATGAATCGATCCGAATGGGGGTCGGCTCGGCAACGCCAGCATCACGTCTGACCAATCAACACTTGCAGCCAAGCATGAGAGCCCCACTCCTCGCATAGCTACCCTAGACCAATTTTGCTCGTCAGTTGGCCCCAGACGAGACGCGCTTCTTTTCACTTGCCTAAATTCTGTGGCAGTCATTAGAGACATGTCCAGGTGCAAAAAGGCGACTGTGTGATTGTGTGCTGAGTCTCACTTGAACGTTGCGGGATGGTGCAAAACGATGAGCGGTGTCTTCTGTGTTGAGTTTCTCAAACGAATGAACTGCATGAACAAGTCGCGCGTTCATTGTCCCCTCAGACGGTGACTTCTCTCCTAAAAAGCACTTCAGTCCGTTGCGTCCGCAATTATTCTTTAGACAGCTGCCCGAAATACTGAACTGCTGAATTGTGTTCATAGTCTCTAACTGCGGTTGCTATATTGCCCTAGATGCAGGACTTTCCCATGCCCACAGGGTGGGTTTGTTTATGCCAGTCCCTAAATTCCTAGCTCCAGCGACAGTTTGAAACCAATTCTATATTACAACCTAGAGTTGTAGCAAGGTAGAATCGTGCTGTTGAGGACCTGCAGCCCATAGTAACGTCAATGAGAGCAAGCCGTCTGAGTTACAGTATCGCTGTGTATGTATCTAGCTATACTTTAAAGTCACAGTCGTATCCCTCTGAACACCGACAATGTCAAATAAGACATGTCGCTTGC
Source organism: Neonectria ditissima (assembly GCA_001305505.1). Lineage (NCBI taxonomy): Eukaryota > Fungi > Ascomycota > Sordariomycetes > Hypocreales > Nectriaceae > Neonectria > Neonectria ditissima. Next base: position 42,043 of record LDPL01000023.1, on the reverse strand, counting down.
TATGGCGGTGCCTCTTACAATCAATCCACCAATCCGGCCTTTTTCATGAACTCATAAGTCTCAATGAAACCCTGCTTCAAATCGAGCCAGTCTCTCCCGGCCCATTTCTGAATTAGCGACGGAGCAACGTCATTTTCGATGTGATATTCCAATTTGGGGTCGCCAGTGATGTAATCCTCTGGAAAGTCATCGTTCGGGTACGCTTCGCGTAGAATTGCTAGAGCGTTGCTAGAAGTGAATGACCGAGCGTTTACATGAATCCGCGAGGCTCTCACGTCAGGGTCAATTGCTGCAGCAACATGGACAATGGCATTGTCGATGACATGCGAGTAATACACTGCCAAGGTCAGCCTGGTCATGCTATTATCAAGGCTTGACACTGAACTTACCCGCTGAAGTACCTTCCAAGCCATCCGTCTTGCCTTGGAACAATTGCAGTATAATTTGTAGGGGCACGGTGCGGATGTTGTTGATGTGCCGTAGGTCGCCGACGATCCAGCAGGGACTGACCAAGATGAGTTCCCAGGGTACTTCGTTCTCTGCTGCAAACTTTCGAACAGCCTTCTCAGCTTCGGTCTTGCCAGCGAAGTAGACTTCCAGGGCGCGGCTCAGCTCGTATGGCGGCGGTGCCCATGCTGCCTTGACTATCTCGTCATTCCAGGTGTCCTGGTCGATGGTTGAAGTGTCACCTGGTATAGGCATGCTGGCCGCCCAGAAGGTTGTAGTGAAGACCAGTCGCTTGATCGATGGCTCTTTGGCGGCGGATCGACAGACAGTCAAAGCCGACTCGACTGCGGTCGGTATGGAAACAGTTGGATCTGGAAGGAAATCGCTGATTACTCCGATGTGAATGACAGCCGAGACTCCCCGAACCACATCGTCGAACGCATTGGGTTTCGAAGGGTCGGCGACGACGAGTCTGAACCGGTCTTGGTCCGCAAAAGGCTTGATGGAAGGATCATCCAAAAGCCACTGCCCATTTTCCAGCTCTCGCACCGAGCCGCGGACGTTGAAACCTCGTTCCAGTAGCTCGATGACTACATGGCAGCCTGTGTAGCCGCCAGCTGCAACGACCAGGACCCAAGACCCCCGGGGGATTGCAGTTGGCAGGTGATCCATTCTAATCAGAAGTAGACAGACTCCGAATGGGGCTGAGCCGTGAAATGGTAAATTACATCAAAAGTGATCCGGAAGCTGCTATTAGTTCTTACTATTTTCCGCCGGCGATGAATCGGCTGAGGTGGTTAGGGTCTCTGAAGTGAGGGGGTAGCTAAGCACTAATCAGTAGCTTGCCAGTAGCTCGACTTTCTCTGCCCACTCTTCGAGTCTGCTTAGTCAAAGCCTTAGTAATTCAGGCTAGGAGTTTCTGTATTTCCATTGTCCGTACAGTATAGCTGCGTTTGTGCGTGTCAGCCTCGACGCTCGGGCTGCAGCTCAGCCAGACGTCATGTTCCCATTCAGCAGCTGAGGCTGACGAAGAAATTATGACACGGCAGCCAGAAGTTAAATTGGACGCAGAATTATTGCAGGCATAGGGCAATCTTCACTCTAGGGTGATAATTTGAAAAATGACTTTGACCGTGGGACGCATCATTTTCGCGATGCTGATGGTCTCTTTCCATCAACCAGTATCCTGGGATAAGTGCCGCTTCTCAACGACTCACATCAATGCGTTTTCTCTGGTCGCGATCTTGACCACACTGATCGTGGGCCCTCTGCAAAATGTCATCTAGACTCTGGCCCCCAACGGCAATAATGCTGTCTGAGCCACTACCTCCGTCATTAACCAAGAAGGCGAGTAGAGTGGCTTTTACTGTAGCCTACTCGATTGCGTAGCTTCTAGGAACCCCATACTGGCTACTTAAAAGAAGCCTTGAAATTTGACTACAGTTAAAACAGTTTTGTTATCCCTGGCTCACGCCTATTAACATCTTTATCATCGACCTACCTACTTTCGCTAAGCTTAACGCCGAAGATGGTTCCAATCTCATGAACACTAAGCCCAAGGACAAGACTCTCACTTTAACTGCCGATTTTACTAATAATTACCGAGAATGCTGGAGTATTCATTGGCGATAAGGGAAACGGGCTCTCCTCGACCAACTACTGCCCATCAGTGAGCTTCCATCTGCGAGCCTCAACTGTCTCGCCAGGAACCGCATCCAGTCTCCCTGCGGAAATACTTGAAGTACCAACAGGTGTAATAATAAAGCTGTCTAAGACAGCCCCATTTGGTTCTACAGTGGTGGCAACGAACAGCCAGTCGTGGCCCTGAATGATGATAACGAGAGGAGACCCCAGAGACAAAGGCGTTTAGCTTCTGCGCTGGCTCGAACTCCGTCACTGTGACGAGTGCCAAGTCCCCATCTGCAAGACGGCCAGGTCTCAATACTCGCCTTGACGCTCGGTGTAGGCGGAGATGGCAATATGATTCTCGTAGAGACCCTACAGTCGGCAATCTTGCAGAGTGCGTTCTTAGATTTGTAACAAGAGATAACCTAGGCCGAGATACTGTATTATTCTGTATATTAGCTAGCATGAGAGTATTGACTTCCTGTGAAAGATGCGTTCTCAAGCTGTTTGCGCTGGGAACTTCGTTAGCGGTGAACATGGCGGAGGATGTGGAGCAAGAAGAACATCGTTCCATGAAATACGTTGGACTGCAGGTGGCGCGGGGGAATGTATGCTCAATGATCCGACGCTGGCTAGTCCATAGCTCCCAGCAGGTATTGAAACGCAATTCATCTTAAGACCTGTAGGATACACCTTGAACTACGATAGATAGCCTCCTGGTAAACCTGACGCTCATCAAGCTTCGTTGTCATTACCCTACGCTGATTACGATATTGAACCACTTGAGCTAAGACCCAATTAAGTCCACTTTCACCAGTACGTAGGAGTGTTTCTTTGGCTTCGATATGACAAATGCAGACTGACACACGGCTGATATTTTTGCCCGGGCTGGTCGGATGGCCGAGTGGCTGAGAAATTATGGCCGAATCTCAATGCATTTCTAGGCCAACAGCGCAGTCCTCCACTTAGTTCTCAAACGTCCAAACGAGAGCCAGAGTTCGGTAATTTTGCTTATTTCTGAGGTAAGCAGCTCCTCCAAGAGATAATAGCAACGAAGTGCAGAGAGAGCCTGATGTACTCGTGCTGGCCTTCTTGATCTATCATGAGTCGTCCATCATGTTGGATGGGGAGCCTCGTGATAGTAGCAACCGTGCTCCAGAGCCGACCGCGATACAGAAAGTTAGAGGAGTAGCCTGAGTTAGAAACCTATTAGAAGAAATGATATGGGGTCTCTCATGGATGCGGGGAGATAATTTGAAAGGATTTCATCATAATTGTGTTAAGAAGGCGTAGCTGAGATTTCAATCAATCTAGTTAATCCAAAGCCTGAGTCGGGGCCTGCGGCGTACGTCCATCTTGATGAGCATAACAGAAATCTCGGATGAGAAGCTCCACCATCACCTAAGCTAAGACGGAATCTAGGATGAGATTCAAGAACAGCCTCCAACCACACTGGGCACGTTCTGGCAGCTCGAGTACGTCTTTCCTCCAGTGACTTTTACGTTGGACCACGTCCAGCTGGAGCACGATCCACTACCACAGACAACGACAACATCGTATCCAGAGCTGGCGACAGCACCGGTGCCGGCAATATCTTTGACTGTAAGACCCGTGATAGGGATGCCGGTGGTCGGGTCTCCGTGGAGGTCACCTCCGTCGTAGTTCTGTTCGATCAGGATGCCGTATCTGCGTTCTGTGTTAGTATTGGAGCTTAGGTAAGGATTAAGCTACAGGAAGCCGTACTTGGAGATGGTCTGGAGCGTGATGCCGGAGTACGTCACTCCGGAGATGGTGCCGGTGTCGCCCGCGCTGGCCTTGATGCGGATTCCTAGCATCATATTAGGTGAGTTTGTTCGGGCTAGTTGTAAACTGCTCTTACCGTTGACAGAGTTCTTGACCACAGAGTTGGAGAACGTCACAGAGCTGACGGTGTTGTCGGATCGACCTCCCACGCTGCCAATGGACAGACCATGACCGCCGGAGCAGGTGCCTCCCGAGAAGGTAATATCCTGGATAAGTCAGACGATGAGAACAACAAGTTATAAAGCCGGAATAATGCTCTTACAGTTCCTGAATTCACAGCTACGCAGTCATCCTGGTTGTATACATTGGCTCCGGTGATTGTTACGCCGGTGCTAGTACCAATGTCGAAGCCGTCCGTGTTATGACCGAGGGAACCGGTATCGCCAGCGCTGTTGTCGATCGTCATGCCCGTGATGGTCAAGTCCTCGCATCCACTGATGCTGACGGCCTGCACCGGGGTGTTCTGGATGTGAAGGTTGGTGATGGTCGACGACGTCAAGCTGTGCGCGTAAAAGAACTTGGGCTTGGTCTTTCCACCATTGCCACCCTCGCCATCCCAGTACTGAGCACCACCGCCGTCAAGGTACGAGCCGCTGGCACCCTCGATGGTGATCTTATTGCCCTTGATTTGAAGCAGGGGGCCGGCCCATTCCTTGTAACCCCAAGACGTCTTGCCTTGGAAGATGATCTGATATTCCCGATTAGTACCAGGTCTGGGTTGAACACAAGTCAGAATCTTACATGAGTACTGTCTTCCAAGTCAGAGAGATCCAAGGTGGTGCCAGACGGGACAGTGATTCCCGAGAGCACAATAGTGGCGCAGGAGGCCTGGGACTTGCTCGCTGAGGCATATCCAGAAGAGCCAGAGAATGTACAGCTCGTCGCTCTCTTATCGATATTGACATCAGGAGCAGCAGTAATGAGAGGTGCAGCCACGGCTTCTGCCACAGGGGAGGCGCTTGCAAACGCGGCGAAGGCGAGCACCAGGGTGGAGGCTAGAGAAACCATTTTCAGGGTGAGAATGTAAAGTTTCTTGTCATTGAATGAAATTGAGATGGCATTGAGAGGGCATGGTTTAGTCTGTTATATACCATTTTTTCCATTTCCGCGCTGACCGTTCTATACACGCGTTCTGGTTCTGATCCTCCTTCAACACGGCAGTCCTGAATTCCTCCAATGGTTCACGAACACACTGAGGGGCAGAGTGAAAGGGGCAAAGAAATCGATATCCGCCGTGCCGATACTGCCGGAAGCACGACAGACCTAGGATGAAAATGAGGCACTTGGACAAGATGCCGAGATTGCCGGAGACCTGACAAGTAGGAGCACAACATGATGGGACCCTTGACGTGTCGTTGTAAACCCTGCCCGAAGACCCAATAATTGAGCACATATAGGTAAACAGTATACCGTATGCCTGCGCAGTCATTGAGGCTCTGCATCTTGGCCGTATGGAGATAGACGACGTGCTTGGCTTTCTTGGCACGATACGGAAGAAACACAACCGATCGAAATCGCACAACCTCACCAGCAAAGATTAAACCGTGTGGTGAGCTGAAAGGGGATGATGATTGCCCATTCAGGATACAGGGGTGTTGACGGTGGACACTGATTGGTGGTATTACAGCCCCCCGCGTTCCATGTAAGTTAGGAGTCTCACCATCCGTTCCAAAATTGGATAAGGTAACTATGACCTGTTTTCCCACGCACCTACAGGTAACGCGACCAATTTATGCGTCGATTGTAACTCCTCTATGACAATATTAAGTAACATCTAAATCGGCTGGGATATTCACAATGAGTACATAGCAAGAAGATCCGGGGAGCTGGGCGTGGGTGAGGTGGATAAATGTTTAACGTAGCTAGGGTATGTAAGGCAGCCATAGAGCCTTTGCAGAGTAATCTACGGTCGTATCTTCAAAGAATAGATACAGCTTGTTAAACGAGGGGTCTACTGGGCTTTTCTTTGAAATCCCTGGCTTAAGGGACTCGCTGGAGAGTTTTGCCTCGGCCGCATAAATGCCAGAAGCCACTAAGGCTGCCGAGTTTTAGTTTGGACAAAGAAGACTCCCAACGGAATTAATGAATTAATTTCCCGGTCCCCTTGTCTTGTGCGATACCACCGAGCGGTTTCGATGTTGCGTATCAGATTGCTGATGAAATCTGTGATACTTAGGAGAACGAACTCTCATTGACGCCAACACAGCAATCACATACCTCTCGTTGCCTAATAACCAGGAGGCATTCCTGAAATCCGGAGAACACTAGACATTGAACGCGAGTTCCGATTTAATCTGGCTAAGAGGCTCAAATGCCTTCGGGGATATCCCTTCCGAGTCACCTCGTAATCAGTGCCCTGTTTGCTTCATCGACCGAAACATCGCCTGAGCCCTCTTGAGCTGAGAGAAAGAACTGGATAGAATCGTGTCTGACCACTGAAGAAGTTAGGAGCTAGTATGCATCACTGACTAGCGGAGCTGTGGATAAACGACACTTGTTCAAGTCTTCTTCTCAGTAATTGTCAATCTCGCCACTTCACCTGTCTGCTTCTTCAGGAGGGTCAGCGAAAGATGCATAGAGAGAGCACCTCCTTTCTCTTCCTATGTAGACAAAAGCTTGTGATCTCCCCATACGGTCTTTTTGCAATCGCTTGCCTTAGATAGTTGGTCGCCTTGGCTCACGCTTCCGCGGCCAAGATCAAGGCTACGTTGTTAATGGATACTGTGGTCTTGCTCAATAGTGCTTCCTTGTCTGCGTTAGGTTACCATGAGGAATCAAGACATTAGCTCTGCGACTGTTGCCACGCTGGAGATGATTGCCCTCTTGGGTACACTCACATACTTCACAAACCCTTCGGTGACACTGATGGCGACTGTGCAATCAATGGCCCAGAGTCGCAGCCGAATGTCTAGCTTGAGGCGGTGAGTTTTATCTTGAACAAGGGCACTTTGTGGCCAACAAGGCTGGTGGTGTTAAGGGACAACTGTAATTCTCCAGGCCATACTTTGCACGGATGCCATAGCAGTACCGGCCTCTGATTCAACTGGTCAAACAAATATCAACTACATCCGCGAGAGAGATTTAAGTGCTTCCGATGCGGTGCCTTCCAATCCCCTGGACCTAAGGGAGAATAGCTTGCGTAATTTCAACCGCCACATCTTTGACTCTGTAGCGCCAGGTTTCGTGCACAAGCATAATTGCTTTATAGGTGATGAATCCTATCAAGGTGAAGATATGGCTCAGAGCAGTAGAAGGATTCTTTGTAGTGCGTGACAGCGACCGAAATGCCGGAGCCGGATATGGAACCCATGATTAGATCCTCGCCCAGTGTATCAGAGCGCAGATATTTGATAGAACATGCTCTCGGCCTCGACTAGAGCCTAGGTCGAACCATGGAATTGAGTTGACATATAAGAACGACGACGGCGCCTTGGAATCAAATTCCTCGAGATAAGCATCGGTTATCTCAAACTGGAGAAAACACACGTAATGCTGTGTTGCATTGACTATGATCACACTAACTAACATTAGTCACGATAATACAAGCAGAGCTAAAACGCTACCTTTCATGTCGCAGCTCCCCAAGCGGATCAACCAATCTCGCGGCAATGGCCTCACAGGCCATCTGCACGAAGCACTCGTCAGATATAACAGGTTTGCCGTCCTCGATGAGCTGAAAGCGCCGCTTCGCCTCCAGCGCTGCGACCTAGTTCTTGGTCAGGACGAAGCTGCCGCCGGTCTGCTGCCGCATACAGAGACCGCCATCATCGACAGCAACTACATTGCGCTGCAGCAAGGGCGTCAATGCGGCGTGCCTCACCCGGGCGTCACGGAATTCAACTACAACCGGTAGCGAGCCAGGGGATTGAGCAAAGTACAGAATGTGCCGAAAGACGCACGACACAAGCCGCACCGTGTCCTCTTCCAGCGGCATGAATCCATCGGGTCCACCGTCGACATAGCCTACTGAAGAGTCCAGTGTGCCGTGAGAGCCGTCATCGGCAGGACTGCTTGAACCAGCTTGAATGAGGCTGGAGTTCACAAATCCATCTGGGGTGCCTCTCCTGACTCGCTTTACCCTAGAGAGCTCTTCGCGGCCGCTCTTGGACCTGGTCTTACTACTTGCCTTAGTTTCGTCATCTACGTCGGCGCTGGAGACAACCCCGCGGTAGCTCAGAGGTCCCTTGAACGCAGCCAGAGCCACCCAGGTTTGGCCGAGGGAGTGGCCATAGTTGTGCACGAGGAAATGCTCACTCTGGCCTAGGTGTTCTATATTTGGGCCTTGTAGAAACTTTACTATATTGGGCACATAATGTGCTTCTGTGGCAGTAAAGTTCTAGGAGTATATTAGGAGAAGATTGCTCTGTGCTTCGCGCCGTAGGACGCGGGCTGCGAATAAATGCTCATGACCCCATTTACTGTTTGTAAGGTTTAGAAGCTCAGAGAAGGGTCGAGGCTTTTCCGACGAGAAATGAGCTGTAAAAATAGATTCGGATGTAACAGTTCTGAAATATGGCGCCATCTTGTGTTTGGCTGCAGTAGGTGGAGTTTTATCATGTTGTAGCAATGTGTGAAGCGACGAGTTTGCAGAGGCTGTTCGGGGCCGGGAAAAACAACGTCCCGGTGGCTGACTCATCATACTCGACAACTTCAGAAGCGCGTCACTCACTCACCCAACCAACCTCGACCATGCACACCAACATCAGCGGCGACAGCGCGATACTCTCTTGTCGCCCGCAATGCCCAACACTACTTCCATCGGCTGCACTGAGCATGTCACTTCGTAGCCTGGGTCTAGAGCACCCCTGGCTTCTCACACATCCCATCTTCTGGACCGCGCAGCACCTTGAGCTAGTCGAGTGTCATTTCCAATCAGGCGATGGCGATGGTGCCGAGGGGAGCTTGAATTAGGCGGGCATCGAGACCGGACTGTTCGATTCCCGTGAGCATGATGAAGCGTCTACGCAAATGGCCGAGATCTTCGCAAAGAGCCTTGCGCTAAGGCATAAGACTTGCTCCCTTGTGAACCTCCTCGAATGCAATGGCAGTGCCCTCGAAAAAGCTAGGTAAGACGTCACTATAAAACTTACATAAGCGCACTACTAAACCCACTTACCAAGTAGAGATCCGCCGGTTTTCTTCTTTACGAAATGCCTAGTAGACTAACCAGAATGCACCATATTCCGTATTACTAAGTATTACACTAGGCAACAATACTAAAATGCGCTACTAGTGATAGGCTACTTCTACTATAAGACTCTTGTTTTGAAATAATACTAGAAGCTAATGCCTTACCTATATCCTCAGAAAGGGTATAATAGTCCTATTAGATACCTATATCAATGAAAACTATCTAAGGTCACTCCCTAGATATAGTCTTAAGATCCCTACCTAGTGTGTATTATGCTATCCATGGCCTAGTCCTTAGCACGTAAGCCTCGCTTAGTACAGCCTAGTGTTTATATAGTATGTTCTTCTGTTTAGCTTCTTTAGAACCCTGCTTACCAGTCTAAGACATATCTCCTCGTGATAACTAAGTTAGACTCGAACTTTATTCACCTTTTCGAGGCTGAAATCACGTCCAAGCTGGTACATATACTCGATGACCTAACCTTAAGCATGAGTCACGTCACTTAGCTGATCATTCAACACTCAAAAGTCTCTTTCTAGCCGTACTCGACCTTGCAGGGGCGACTTATGGCTCGTCTCATGGGGGCCCAGGAGTCTTTGCGCATAGAACCTCCCACCTTTAATGGTACAAAGGTTAGCTCTAACAAGCGGAAGCTTGTAGAGGAGAATGACTTTGCTCGGAGAGTAAGGCTGAAAGGGTAGATAAGGAAGTATGCCTGTATAAGTAGAATAGACTTTGTGTCGATATCGTAGTCGTTTTGTCCTTAGATGATTGCATAGCTCAGGCTTGTAAATGAACAAAAAAATAAATCAAAGTAAATCAGAGGCTCAATCTGGTTTGGACTGGATCCGATTATCAAGCGCATTCGACTCAGCAGCGAGGACTTGTCGCTTTGCTTTTTCTTTTCCTTTTAAACTACCACTATATTGATCCTCGACAATACGGATATTCGGGATCAAACTGACTTTGAGACTATCATTGCTTGCGTTTTGGTCATGGCATGCGAAATGGGACATAAACCCTGGTAAACTGGGGTATCAAAAGTCTGTTAAATGTGCTGTTTTCCCACTAAAACACTATATCTAGACTAACTAATAAAACCTAAATTAGATTATTTAAATTTCTTTAAAAATTATATTAGTATATACTATTAGTATAAGCTTTTATAAGTACTTTCTTTTCCCTTTAATATAGGTAGAAAAAGAGGTATAAGAGTTTAAAAATAAAATAGTTACCTTAAGTACCTTATAGTAGATTATAGTAGGGTTATAGAAGGGAGAGATTAGTACCTTTTTAACCTCCTTTTTAAATAGATAATAAAGCTATAAAGGAATTTTTTTAAAAAGCTAAGAAAAATAATTTTAGAGTCTTAAGGTACTTATATTATTAATTTGTTTAGTATTACTATTTTTAGAATATCTCTTTTGTATTTTATTAGTTAGTCTAGATATAGTGTTTTAGTAGGAAAACGGTACATTTGACAGACTTTTGATACCCCAGTTTAAAACTGTGTTTCGACGAGGGTGCTGATACTGAGTTGACTGTTCCAAAGGCGCCCACAGACGTGGCGTTAAGCTTTGGAGATAAAGATGATAACTTTCAGCGTCACCTCCCGCGTTCTATTCGATCTCTGCCTCCCGTATCATCTTGCAGCTGGCTATGCATGGAACTTTTCCCGAACAACACATCTGCAACCCTTTGCACCTTGCGTGCGAGGATGGTCGTGGCGATATCGTTCCGTTCGGGAACCTCTGGAACACGGTGCTGCTGCTAGATTGGACGTCGGGGGTCGCCACGGTCTCCCCTTGTTGTCGCCGCTCGCTAACGTCACTTGGGCATTTTTGAGGCACTGCTTGAAAAGGGTTGCAACCCTGTCCATTGCAGCAGAAGCTTCGAGGTAGTTCAATCCATTATTCAACCCGGGTTTCTTCCAGCTTTGTGTGCGCGGGATATTCAGCAATGCTGGTCCGCTTTTCTAGCCACTGAGACCGAGTCTATTGACTCACACGTCGAGGGCCCATCCCACATCAACGCTGTCGATGGAGCGTATATCTGCCAAAAAGGGGTTCATACTACCTTGCGAATCCTTAGAGTCTTTCTAATTTGCGTGGTTGATTGGAGGGAGTCTAGACTAGCTATCCTTCCTTCTTATAACCTTCTTCAAGGTGGTTGACGGTATAGACGAAAGACAAGTAGCTTGTTTGGAAGTAATCCAACGGATTTCTAAAGCCCAGAACAACCGCATCCTGAAAGAACTGTTCGACCACAGTCTATTGGACTCCGTTGCCCTTGACATGCCTACCAAATTCGGTCCAGTAACGGCCGTTTGCGACATCTTGGACCGAGACATGAGCATCAATGTGACTATTGCATATGGTAAAGTGCCACTGTAGGTGGACATCGACATTTATTACCAAGACAGGTAAATTCATCCATTTGTTAATGCTCTAGCGCAGTAGCGTTGATGGCAAGCGCGAACGAAAACTGTTTACGAACTTCAATACGAGTGAAGTAAGATATGGGTTAATTGACGTGAAAGCAGCCTTTAACCGTCTCTATTACTGCAGGGTGGCAAAAACTACTACCTAGAATGTCCCTGGTAATCCCACTGGTTCGAGTTGAATGCCGCTTCACTCTAGTCGACGAGAGCATTTAATACTTTCAGCAACGCCAGCATACGTCAACTTTGAGAGATAGATTAAGAATGGCTGGGGAAACAAGATCAAGCAGGCTCCGCGGTGACCGCTGTCAGCACCGTGTCGCACATCCGTATCCCCCACTGCGGTGTCATTGAAGAGCAAAGATGCGCCGATTCTTTACCGAGACTGGAAAGAATAACAGATTGAACGAAAAGTGGGTATGGGCCTATCCAGCCAAAATTTCTAGTCATTATATACGTAGCCGGTCAGCCGCCAGCATTCATCTATCTGTATGTTGCCTAGGCTAATGTGAACTTAATATAAGGAACAAAATGGTTAGGCCATTGGATATTCTGAGGCCCATACTCGCAGCTGTAAAAACTGGGATAGGCGTAAGAAGTCTTATATCCACCGAGCTCAAAATTCGATTTGACCTGCTTGGCGCATGGCGCGTCCATCGAAACACTCATCCACCGTTGGTAGTCGGCTACTCCGGCCTTGAACTGGAATTCGCCCTTCTTGACTGGAGAGGTGGCCAAGACGTCCTTTAGATCCTTGATATCCGCGTTCAGGTCGCTGAGTGGCGGAAGAAGTTTTGCCTTGAACGTTTTCTGGATCTCCAACAGCCCTTCTCGCAACTTGCCCGAAGGATCTACCTTGAGCTCCTTTGCGTAGGCATCCCAGGAGAAAGAAACGACGCCTTTCACAGCTGCCAAAGCGTTTTTGCCGAGGCTTTCGTAATTGGAAACGAGTGTTTCGATGGGCGAAATGATGTCTTCGAGTTCTGCGACCGAGTTGGGCAGATCCTCGACAATTTGGAATGATTGTAGTACATCTTCGATTTTCGTCAAGGCGCCGCTTGTGATAAGGCCCATGAGATATTTCGAAGTTGGAACGTTCTTGGTGACTGCGATGGTCTTGTCCACCACGCTGATCATCTCTGGAGCAGCCTTCGCCGCAACACCAGCGGCCTCTTGAATGCTTTGCAGGGATTGTGCTGTGGTTATAGCCGTGGACACTGGAGACAGTTAGAGATTGTGCATGCATAGGGATTGATGGGTACTCACCTTTCTTCATAAAAGCCGAAACTCCGGGACCTGCACATCTTTTACTCTGGCAAATCTTCCCCTTGATTGTCTGGACTTTGCCAGGAACGGGAGCAAGGTTGGTGGCGAAACTTGTAGCCGAATTAGAAACTGCCGTGACCGTGATCTTGAGTTTTCCGAATGTGTCGTTCCATCCACTAAGCATTTTGGCGACTTGAAGAGCAAGAGAAACCGCTGAATCCTTGACGTATCTTTTGAAGAAACTGGCGACAGCAGTCGGTTTGCAAGCGACACCGGTGAGACATGGGGAGACAGCCAAGACCATTTCTGCGTATGTGGCCAGAGTGATCTGTGTAGTTGTAAGAAACCGTCTTTTTCTACTTGGGTGTTGGAAGAGATTGTGTCATACCTCAGCTGCGTGAAAGACAATCCAGCCATCCTTGGACGTGAGCTTCTCGGCGTAAACTTCATCCCGGTTATCTTGGATGTCGAGTCCCTCACTAAGAACGCACTGTGCATGTCAGTCCATGGACAACATAATAATTGGCAAAAAGCAAACTCACGTTTTGTAATCGGACCATCTCAGTAACCACAGAAGTGTCGACGTCCAAGGAGCCGCCCAAAACAACTTGCCAGAACGCAGCTTTGATGAAATTGAGAAGTTTGGGGATGCAATTGCACATGGCACCGGCTTTGTTTATGAATTCACTCCCAGAATTGCCCAAGCTGTCGCGGACAGACTGGCAGAGGGACACATCTTTCGTGACGATGCTGATTCCGCATGGGACATTGACTGTCTTTGTGACGGTGCCTGAAACGAGAATTAGCAAGACGCTACACACATTGTGCTTATTTGTCTTTTCTCTTTCAAAACTTCATATTTGGTGAAAAAGAACATACCTGGTACACAAGTTGTACCATCACAGAGCTTGGTTGGTTCTTTCCATGTCGGGCAAGGATACTTGAAGGTGGTTTTGGTCTTGCAAGGATCGATCTGATTTCCATCCGGGTCAGCCACAATTCATTGATGTAAAAAGGTTTGGGTGTTGTGTACACTAGTAACTTCTTTAGGGCAATACTTCAATTTGGCTTTTACGGGAACCTTGATTGTCCCCGTGCAGTCATCGATGCCAGGGAGGCCGTTGCAGATTTCCTCGAGGTCCTTAGCAAGTGCCAGCTGACTGAGCAGCACGAGGGGTGTGATGAACAGCAACGAGAAGTGCATGTTGTCGCGAGCCTGAGCAATGGAGAATGATAGTGAAGTGCTGGATCCGAGCAACGGGTGAACAAGACAAATTTAAATACATGCTTGAGCAAGCCCGCTTCTCCAAATCCATACCGCCACAGCTTGGTTAGGGCGGATCGGATCCGAGTTGGGATGTTCTCGATCGAGAGGGGCAAACGGGTTAACCGAAAGCGGTGGGGCTAGACAGCCTCCAATTGAAGACTTAATCTTAGCATCGCGGTGGCGTTTGAGTCCCCAGTGGTCCAGACTCGAAGGGGAGAACGCGAAAGCGGTGTAGACCCGACCTGTGGCTGTTTCATCGTCGTCGTTCCAGCGCTGCGGTTCTAGACATTCAGAGGGAGGCGTTACGGGATACCGTTGAGATGGCATCTTGTTTTTTAGTTCGACCTTCACTAGAGGCTGGGGAGAATTTAGATCCGGGGAACGGAACAAATCACTTTCAGACATACTTGATCTGAGATGAAGCGTTGATTGCTGCACCCAGATTAAACCCGCAAGGCCTAGCTTGGGATCTACCCACGCCGAAGCCAGTCCGTCGTATCTGAAATTCTTTACTATTGAATGGCGATCACGAGATCCAGAGCCAGGGATCTGCATCATGTGCCCGATAAGTATGGTCTCGACCACTCAAGAGTTAAAGTAGCCCCATTAGCTCCGGCCGATCAACCTTGTTTGTTTACTCCCACTAAGCCTTAGTATTTAACTTCTCCTTTCAGCTGCAGCGTATCCGCTAAATCGTTAGAGGTAATCTATTGACTGAGTCTCACTGCATCTACTTCTGCTCTAATTTATCGAGGGCTGGCACCGTCTTGACACTAGTACCCGGTAGTCGATAGGCGCTGAGACATCCCCCTTAGTGACATGAGCTGGCCCCTATGATTGACAACCTTGTATATGATGGTATGGGCTCTCTTTCGCATCTACAATGGAGGAGGCGTGGCTACAAAGTGTTCATGGTGATCGATGGCAGATGACCAGGTGCTAGTCGACGACGTGGTCTGTCGACAGGTGGCTTAAGACTTCGTACAGTCTCCTCGCTGATCCTTGGATAAATTTCGGTACTATGTCTGCTTGGCTCACTAATTCTCTTCGGCTGGTGACTCAAAAATTAGACTCGCAGCCTTATTGTTAGCCAGCCGCCACATTGGCTACGCATGTCGCCGGAATCACGATGGCGTCTACTCTAACCAAGTTGGACTTCACCGGCATTTTGCTAGACACGTCTAGAACCACCATTCCCTTTGTAATTTAGGACTGGTGTTCTCATCCGGATATCAACAATCCGAATCAAGCCTTAATGCCACCGCGCCTGGCTACCTGCTTTACTGCGCCCTGCTTATGTATCAATGGTGGCCGGCCTCAAGTAATAGTCTCGTCCGTCTTCACGTACCCTAAACTAGGAGACAATAGTCTGATGCTAAAATGGAACCTGCAGAAGATCAAAGCGACCATGGACGAGCAGGCTCACTCCAAGGCGTTGGTGCCCCATCTTGTAGAAGCTGGGAGTCTTCTACCGGCTCAACTCAGGAAAGGGGATACCAGAGATGATTCCGACGATCACTTCATAGAGGCTAACAAGTTCACAACACCTCCTATTCTTATTTTAAGCGAAGAGCCGATGCTTGCCAGGTATCAAGCCAGTCTTAGATACCTTAATTCAAGTAACTCGGTTGCTGATTGGGCCTGCTAGGACCCGGCGTCAATGAGTACGGTACTAAAAGCGCCATGGTCCTGGCGTTGCCACTATTGTCTGACCGAGGGGTCTAAAGTGTGGCAAAAAAAAAACTGTAGCATTATTCTTGCCATCAATTTCCTAACGCGGCACGCGATGCTGGCGACTGACAAAGGCGTATCCTTCCCTGTGAAACATGTTCTGAAGGAAATAAAGTGGAGGAGGCTTGCTCTATGTATTGGCGACTTGGAACGACGCAAAAGTACAGGTGTAAAGTGTCTTGGGATCGCTGCTTCCGGCTTGAGCAGTACATTACATGCAGTATCGGCGCTGTTTGGATAGCATCACTCCGCAACCACGGAAATATCCGAGAATCACAGCAGCACAAGCACTTCTCCCAAGGGGCTCTATCGTGGAAGCACGGAGTCATTTGGGGATTATGTATTTGTCTATGCCTTAACTTACCTGAGAGACTAGTCTGGTCTGGCCGGCGGCTTTAGTGTTAGCTCTTGCCACCGCTATTTGTCCTTATGGTGTCGCAAGTGTATCGTACACGCCGTATGAGAAAGGGAGAACTACCGGGACTGCCACTTCGTTATGTTACCTGCCCATCTGACTACAATTGCAACATAAGCCACACGGACAATTGAAACGGTACCATTAGCACAATATACAAATTCATGGTAGTGAAACGCTGTTCACTTTCCTGCTGCATCTCGGCCAGTTTTACATGACTGCATCGTGACGAGGGGGCAATCAACAATGTAGACTACAGAACATGGTCTTCACTAAGAGCCCTGCAATGACGTTCAAGCGATTTTGTCAAAAAGTTAACATTCGTTGTTTCCCGTGTAATATCTGCTGCGAAGGCAAAAACGATAGCCACCATGAAATAACGTCCGGCACGCGGCGTGCTAGTCCTTTCAAGCGGGAAACCTTTGTCAGCTTCCTCCAACACAAGAAACCGATACGGGGCTTGTCCCTCTAGGGGGTTAATGAAATGAGAGATAGAATTTTGTCAATGCGCCAAAACGCCACAAGGAAGCTCTGAAGCGACGAACAATAACATTGGTGGAGGGGTGGAAAGCGACTATTCAGGTCTTGGCAGCGCTGTAGTAACGAAGAGGGTCTACAATTTACTTCAAAGTCGTGGTTTCTACATAATTCCTCCATAGTCAACACAGAAGCAACCGTGTTTTTTTTGGAGCTTGTGGTAGTAGCAACACACTCTTGATACAGCCGACCGCCAGGCACAAGTGTTATTTGACCAAGCAGCTATCATTCCACTGGCAGTGGCTACTGCTGCAGATCATGTAGATCATGCAGTACGGTGCTAAGCGGGTGAAACAAAACACCGCACACTAAGGTAGCTATACTCTCTTAGTAATATTAGTATTAAGGACCCTAAGTCTAAGAAAAGAGATAATAGGGCTAAGGAAAAGATAATATAATAATATATATATTATTAGTATTTATAAAGATTATTTATTTTTTATCCTTTAGGCCTAAATATATAATTCGGTGCTTTTTAGTGTGCGGTGCTTTCTGTCACCGGCTTGGGTACGTCGGCGGCGGAAAATCAGCGGCCACCATGTCACAAAGTCAAAGTCAAATGAGTTTATCCCTCCCTTGGTGATGGCGCGCAACTACAGATTACGTGTCGTCATGTCGGTCATCCACAAGTGCCACAAGGTGTAGGGTGTGTATGCCGTACCGAGGAGGCAGAAAGCAAAGAAGACGGCTTCGTCACGTCACTGGAACCGGCGGCGAAAGGTGGCGCAGACGCCAAAAAAAGGGTTGCCAGCGTGACTGAATCGGGCCGGGCTAGACTGAGTAAGGATAGCGCTGGCAATGGCAGTGGCGTAGACGCCTGTTAGGTGATTGCTTTGCTGGATAACGGTGTAGCCGCGGGATTTCATCCAGAAAGACATGATGGCGAAAACGAGCCAACCTATTTTTTTCGATATCACAAAAACACGAAGGTGAGGAAGAAGGCAAGGCAAAGAGCCCAATGGACTTACCACACACGACAAAATAAATCGTCAGGATGGAAACGATAATAAATTGACTAAGGGATCGCGGTCGGCTTTGGGGCGGAGCTGCTACTATCACGAGTTCAAAAACGGAAAACCCCTTTTCTTTTACAATTTAAGCATTTTAAAACCCTAATGCTTCTACAGTTTCCTGATATCTGGCTTTTCAGACCCAAAGGATCGTCATTGATATACGCGGAGGTTTCAAGAGAAGTAGCTAATTCTAGAGAGATACAATGGATAGATGTGGTTGTCCAAGGTTTGTGAAAAAGCTCGCACCCTGGACCTTTGTTGGTGCCCCAGCAGTAGTAATATTGCAATTTTCAGCCCAGTCCCCCTGGCTCACATACTTCTCTTCAACATATTGAACATATTTACTCAGCAAGCAAGAATAGCCCGGTCCATTCCGGCAGGTTGGTATAGGGTAAACCTGGTCGTTGAGTCGGATTCTGATGTAAGTGCCATTTTTCGAGCCGGTAGAAGTACGGCTGGCTTCGCAGTTCAGTCGCTCAAAGGCTATTGTGCCGCGCATCGACACAAATCGAGAGCCAATCCACAACCTCCCGTCGTCTTTGTACTTCTCCGAAAGACGCTTCTGTTTTTCAAAGACGCCGCTAGCAGTGACAAGCTCTGTGAGCTGCCCGTCATTGAGGAAAGACATCAGTAGGCGAGGAACCTTGAACGGCGAAGTGCCATCGGAACCAGTGCCGTCAATATCGGGACCCTGAGTGAAGACTTTAGTCAGAGACTGTAGAAAAGGCGTCATCATCTTTTGTGGGAGACCGCTACCAGGCCCAAGGCCATAGTAGTATCGCAGATCGTTCGAGTATTCGTATTGCTTCAATTCTTCATCAGTGAAGATGTCACAGAACGGGGAAAGGCGCCCCAAAATCTGGCTTTCGAATCCGCAAAGATAGGGAAACAAGTCGACATCACTAAGAGTCAATGACAAGTTGCCCCTAATTAGTGACTGAAGGCGTCGCTGGACTTGAGGCTGCCATATGCTGTTCCAGGTTTCTGTAAAATTCCCTCCGCTGTCGTCTTTGAAGAGCGGACACATATCCGAAGGAGCGAGAGAGTTTCCAATGGAAGAGACAGAACCTTTAGATGTTACTGAAACAATCTTGCCTAACATGGTTGCATTCGTGCCGATAAATCCACGAAGAAAGTTTTCAGCAGTTTGCAGTACGCGCGTGTAATTGTTTGCCCAAACGTGAAACTCGTCGCCCTCTTGATAAAGCTGAGGATATCTAGGCTCGTCAGAATCACTCAAGGTTAATGTCTCGTATTGCACTCACCTCGTTCGCAATTGATATCCTAGATCCATGGCTTCTTTGTAGCCCGTGGGACTTTGCATCGCGATTTGGATGCTCGGTTTGGTTAAGACAGTCCTCCATTTGGGTAGGAATGCCAAAGAGCCACGAGCGGTGTATTCGTTATGTGAGAACTTCAAACTCGTCAGGGCTGAAACTTCAAATTCATCATAGTATCACAATGCTCACGCGTGATTCCATTTCCTTCCACTCGTTGTAAGCCCCATTATCGGGATACCGAGAACCATGCCGGAGTACATAGGCTGCTTGATCCACCATGCAGTGCTCGGGAACATCTTGAGAGATTCCGTGGACATTAGGGCCAGAGAACCAGGGGCTGTTGGCGCCGAGCCATTGCAGTGGCCTTTGAGAATGTTTGCCTGGCCAGCTAACGATATCTTGAGGGGGTGCAAGGAAACGTTGGTTTGCGTCTGTGGTGGCAGCAAAGAGCCAGAACGTGAAAACAGGATTGAGGAGAAGCATCTTGCTCGGAAATAGTCAAGCTGCCTGTTGTCTAGATGCAAAGTGTTGGTCGAGGCTCAGGGGCAACGGTAGTATTTAAAGAATATTAGTTCTCGCCTCTCATGATATTGATATGGTTTGGCACGTGGGACAACAATACTTGTATTTGCGATATCATTGGACCTCGGCGATTGGCCCGGTTAAAAGTGCGACAAGAAATTGCTTGTTTACCAAAAAGGCATGACGACCGAAAATTTGGGGCCGGGATTATCACACCGAGCCCACGTGGGACGAGACATAACGCCCAACGAGGCGATCTGCCAACTAGTTCCGGAGGCTTTGCATAATCGGGTTTTGCGCCGATCCTTGTAAGTGGGCGAAAGAAAACACCGCACACCAAGGCAGCTATACTCTCTAAGTAGCTCTTTTCTTAGACTTAGTATTCCCTTAACGCTAAGATCACTAGGGCTAAGAGAAAGAAATTAGCTATTATAATAATATATATATTATTAGTATTTATAATAATATTTTAGTATATATCCTTTAGGCCTAAATAGAAGATAGCTTCTTTTTAGTGTACGGTGCTTTCTTTCACCCGCTTGACTGCGAACCTCTTCCTTTTCATTCCAAGCCCTTTTCAATCTTTTCCCTCGCCTGTCGCCTCAGCTCTCGTTGCTCATTCATGCCCACTACTTCATCCTCCTCCTTACCACTGCCACCCCATCTTGGATACTTGTTGCAGTCAACAAATCTAGAGCTAGGTCCAATCACTGGCTCGTCTCCTAGGTCTTCTCGGAAGTCTAGGCAGCAATGTTTAGGGCTGCTCTCCCACGCGGCTTCAGCACTAGGATTGAGACCAAATGCAGCTACTTCCCGAGCCTCTAGGCTCATAATGAAATCAATGGCTGTTTCAAGGGTGGTCTTGACGTAAGTCGCCTTGTCCTCCGTACCGGTAATGCTTTCGAAAGTGATAGGTGCACTTAGGCCGTCTTCTATACCTGTGCGCACCAGAAGCACAGGAAATCTGCCGACAGTTGTAGAGTCTTCGTAGACGTAGACTTCGTCACAAACCACGATGAACAGGGCCTGGAATAGCGGTTGCAGGATATACAATCGATGGTTGTTGACTTCCGTAGCTTTCCATCCTGGTATTTCCTGCCCTGCAGCAACTAAGTCATCGTAAGTGCGATGGCGTGCTTTGATCTCGGCACAAATGGCCCCATTCAACGAAATTAGATCGCCTGTCATTGACTCTGTGGCTGATACCTCAGGTAGATTCGTTGGTGTAATGGTTCGGCAGATGAATCGGCCCAGCTCGATTTCGCTTTGGTATGGGCGGAACCACCGTCGGTATATATAATTGTGCAGGACGATAAGACGTATTGTGGGTCTGCGGCGGGGTACAAAGTATAGGGCCACCGATTTATTGCAGGTGTCAAGCACCTCTGATACTGTCATCGGAGGAAATTGACCGGCGACTTTCAGTGGTACGCGGTAGGCAAGTGTGACAGCGAACAAGCGGGTCAGGGCCCGGTGATATCCCTCCATCATCGTGCGAGCTACCCAAAGCGTTTCTTCTCTTGTGTATCCCTGCGAGGGCCGTTGATTATATGGTGGGAATCCCTCTGATTGATCCTGTGATGCAGACATGATGCGATGTAGTCTCGAAAGAAGCTGACTTGGTGGCTGTTTTATAGCCGATGTGTTGTTGTATTGGCGAGAAATGCAGCCATAGCATGACGAGTCTTTGATGTCTTTTATAGCTACGGTGATTTAGCTTTTTGCAACAGATGGAGGTGTTATTGAGGCAAAGCTTCTATTATGATGCGGAGGAAACTTTGACTTTTTTTGGGTCGCTGCTAACGGTAAAAGCATCTATTCGTCACTGAGAATTCTCTGATAGCTGGCGTTGCTTGAGGTTTGGAAACTTTACAAGCAATTCGGACTACAGAGGGAACCCATATTTGGACATCTGCTAGCAGTAAACCCAAGTTCCTCGGCAGGCGTGATAAGGAATCTATTCCAATCGGCCTTAATGGCGCCCCCCAGATTTATAACTATGATTACGGGAACCTTGGGCTCGAGCGGACTCATACGGTGGCTCATGGTAATGCTAAACCTACCGGAATCACCCTCGACGGCGCCATTCATGGCCACGGTACGTGAGAAAGTAACCTGTACTACTTGGTGCTACTGATGGAGCTATTCTTCGCTCGGTAAAAGACAGTCCTGGAGAGGTCGCTAGAATGTATGGATGGGCTCGTTCTTTTCGCGATCGTGGGCGACACGACGGGATTTGTCATGATGGCATGGCTGGCCTTGCTCGCCACAGCCAATGATCCGTACATGAGACTCGGCGTTTTGCTGATCTGAGCGCCTGGAAAACCCGACGTCCGATTGGTATCATCCACGTGCAAGTATTCGGCCGTGAATGTAAGCAAGAGGTGAGGGACACGAAGCATCAGAAACCGGTATAGGGTTGTTGCATTTTTCTCCTCGTTACGCCTAGCTCTCACTGCTGCTTTTGGGAGGCAGAGAGGCCAGATACTAGCATGTGGATCAGAGGGCTAGAAAAGCTAGGCTAGAAAAGCTAGATATCAGGCAACCGTGGAACCATTGGGTTTGCAAGATGTTTAAATTGTGGAAGAACTAGTTTTCTTTCTTTTTTGAACTTTTGATAGCAGTAACCACCCCCCTTAGAGCTGACCGCTAAATGGAAGCCAAAGGATCGCTTGGAGAGGAAGGTGGCGGTGTCCTGTAAGAACATAATTCTGTCAATGAATCACGAGCGTCGTGCAAAATTCAGGTTCTAAGTGGTGCAGCGACGTGACTCGACACTGGTAACTGAAAGCAGTGCAGCTTTTAGGTGTAGCACTTTGAAGACTGCTTGCTAGTAACTGTCTTTTATCTCTGTACGAATAAGCACTCTAGTGAGTAGTTGTAATATAGTATAACATACTGAGGTAGGTAGTAGAGTACCTAGAGTATATTTCTTAGCTAATTCTCTTATTAGCTCCTCGCTTTATAATTAGATTATAATTAATACTAAGATTATTAGCCTTAAAGGGAATGATCTTATAAACTAGTATAATTATATATTATATTAGTATTTATAATAATATATTCGTATTTCTAAAGATATATTATTACTTATTCTTGAAGTTAAAACATAAGGTAGTGTCTTCTTTCTAGCGTGTTTAGTTAAACCCAGAGTGAACCGGAGAGTGAACAGGCTAAAACTCGCAGTGGGCGCATGCTACATCGTGGCCAGTCAGTCAATACTCTGTCAGGCCGACCAAAGCGATCGGACGATCCCCACAGATGAATGCAGTGCATGGAGAGCTTTGCAGAGCACTTCCTTCAGGTTCCAGCTCTCAGAGACGACATTGCCAATCCCGACCTGGACCCTGTCAAGATGGTCCTGAATGATGGCGGCCCTGATATCATGCGCAGTGATTTCGGCGATATGAAGAAAGGGCAAGAAGTTCCCAGGCAAGAGCTGATGTTACTGCGAAGAGGACTCTACCGAGCGTGTTGTCCATGTTTGGACTCGTCCTCTAGCCACGGAACCACGATGGTGAGACTGGTTCAAAATACCTGTCCCAGCGCCATCATCCATATCATCAAGTTGCAAACTTTAGCGTCAAAAACTTCGACGAACTTCGGATCAGTGCCGACAGCGCTATTGCGATAGGCCAGATTTAAGCATGGTGTGATTTCAGTCTCGTTTCTTACCATTCAGAGGCCATCGAGTACGCCGCGGAAAGGGGTGTTCACATTATATCAATGTCGTGGACAATCAAGCCTCTCGAAGAGGACAAAGAAGGAGTTTGACGACGCAATCCACAAGGCTCTCAACACCAAGGACGTTCTCATGTTCTGCGCAACCAGTGACCAAGGAAGGTCAGCCGACTTGACTTATCCGCACGGGAGCAACCGCACCATTTTCGAAATCGAAGCTGCGAAGACGACGGGTAGCATAATTGACACGGTCGGCGATGCGCTCGAACTGGACTTCATCTTCCACGGTCACCAGGATGTCATGGGGGTGGCGATGATACATTCGATAGAGATCTGCACAGGTTCGAGGCCCACGCAGGCAGTTCAGTTGCCAACACTCTCGCAGCAAGCCTAGTAGCACTGGTCATCGAGTGCGTCAGGCTGGGAGTCGTGTACACCAGCGAGACGGAGCAGCAGGGCCCAACCTTGGCCATCAAGAAGGATGACTTAGCCAAGATACGTGACCGCAATAACATGAAGAATGCACTATTGTCGATTAGAACGAGCCAAAACACGGACAATAAGTACATTGAAGTGCGGGATAAGTTCGACGCTGCGGCCGAGAAGTTAAGGCAGAACGAAGGCTCGCGCATTGATCAGCTGGAAAAGATTGCGACTTTGGCAAGGCACTCCCTTGGAAAAAGACTGGACTATGAGGAGTAAGCTAATAATCATGTGTTATTGAGCAGAAAGCATGTACCAATACCTGGTCTTGTGCGATGATGCCTGTCATGGTTGGTGTACTGTACTCCTTCACCCTTGCCGTTGGAAGTAATTAGTTTGCAAGGGCGACTCGGGTGACTGCAGCAATCATCTGTCTTTCGGTAGTACTAGTCCCCTGTCGTTACATTATCAACTATGAATGTGGTTCATCCTTCACCCTCACCAACACTGCCCTCTTCAGTTCCCAATTCACATCTGCCAAGAACTCGACACTGTTCTCTCCTGTGATGCACCCATTAAACATGGCTCCATCACCCCATCTTCCCTCTTCCCGACCGACGCCACAAGATACCCTCCTTCGCTTGGTCGGGTGCGGTACAGGGCCCGGCGACACATGTTCGACTGAGGATGGTGTTTTTGCCTCGCTTGAACTTGGATATTCATTGCCGTCCTGTACTGGTCTCGATCTTTTGGATGGGTCGCCAGGAGACGCTTGGGAGTCCGACGGTTCAGCCGAGTTACTAGCCGTACCGGGTGGCCTTGCAATGAGCAGCGAAGGCACGTTCACTCGTTCACCAAATGGCGATGCTGCCCCAGAAGTTCCAGATGATGTTTGCTCTATGGGGGGGATCTTTGATCCCATACTCTTAATGCAGCACATTTCGTAGTGATGGCGTAATGCGCCGCGGTCTACATTGGCTGGCACCTGAGCCGTTTTTCCATGGTAGTCAAGCAGTATGTCATATGGCACGAAAATTCGTATGCGCAGTGTATCAGGATGGATGGAGAAAAGGCGCATGTCAAACAACTCATGCAGGTGACTAAACAGCAAAATGCCATTATCAGAACTCCACGTCCGCTGCCACGTCGCTTGAAGGCGAGCCGGGCGGTAGAGGACGCCGAGGTCGTCAAGCGACTCGCCCAGACCTTCGGGGTCACGGTAAAGATAGTAATGCTGCTGTGGAATGATATGGCATGCTTGTACAGAAGGCCCGATGGGAATATTGCACAAGGATCTGCCTCGGGACGTGACTGCACACTGCTCACCTTTGATGAGGCAGTTGTAGCGGAACGAGTAGACGATTTCCCGAGCCGCTTCCACTGACACGGCCATCTTCACCAAATCGAAGCTAACACCAAGCTTAAAGACAAAGATCGTCACAAAACAGCTAGCTCATATGGAGTATATGGAATAAGTGACATGGTCCATATTGCCAGCATGTGATTTGAGGCGGGTATGCAGGTTAATTATGCCGAGGTCGACTAAAACGGACACTTTCCGTCTTGTTGGCTTCGCATGGTTGGTCAGACACATGGATCCTGGCTTTTTCCGTCATGTACGCGTGGCCTCCTTCTACTTGGGATAAAATCAGAGCCAGGACCCCCTTGCCACAGACAGGATGGATCCCTGGTAGCCCCAGATTGACGACTCCCACTTGCCGAAAGGCTTGGCAGTTGATGCACATCTCCCACTTACCGAAGAGATCAACCTTAACAGTACAATGCCAGGCAATTACGTGAGTTACATCGCTGCGCCCAGTGTAGCATTAGGATCAAGCAAGAATTTCTCGAGAGTCATTGACAAGGCCTCGATTGCGGATGTAGCATGAATCGGAGACGGACCTTACATCCCCTTTGGTAGCCTGTTTCTCGTTTCAAGGGTCACTACATAAGGTGGTCAAATAGAGTACTAAAGTTGTGGATCGCGGAGTATTCATATCCGCTAATAGGCTTATATCTGGGGACAATGCTGGCATTCACTATCCACACCGATCGGTGACGCTCCCTAATGGGACCTCTCTGATTTGCCCGTTAGTTGCATTGTTCTTTTGACAAGTTGCAAAGAGCCCCTACCGACGTTGTAACGCTGACGACGCATCTCAAAATCTGCTACACTCACTGGGGGTTCGGGACTTATCCTGCAGATGCCGGACGCCCAATCAGCGTCATCATATTACTGTCCTCCGGCGGCCCGTTTCACCACGGCAATATCAGTTTCTTCATCCGTACGGCGATCTTGTCTAGTCTGGTGCCTGGCATGCCATGTCTCATCCATTATTCCGTTGTGGGTTGCACCTTGGCATCAAAAGGACCGTTGACGCAATGATGCATTTGCCAAAGAGGAAACTCGGAAGACTGGAGAGGAGATTATTAGTGGCATCTCAAAATTTTGTCAGTCGCAGCTTGATTGCGAACAATGCCAAGTGCCATGGAATAGGAAGGCGATGACGGCTCGAAGTAACGTCTTATCAGCTTGAACAGATATAAAACTTGTCACGATCGCTGTCGAAAGAAGTTTCACTCCAAGATTGACATCAACTCCACGCAAGCACAGCTCAGCCATTCATTCAAGGCTTGTCTCTTAGTTCAAACTTTCCAAGCCTCCGGTACTTTTTGACCATGCGTTTCATCCAGCTTGTCGCTGGTGCTCTTGCAGCAGGAACAGTCTCTGCGCACCCTGGCCATGATCACCACCAAGAGTTGACGCAGCGCCAAGAGGCTTTGCAGCATTCGAAGAAGGATCTGAGTCATTGTGCCGAGAAACTCCGGGCCCGTGGTGTGGAGAAGCGGTCTGTTGAGCGCCGCACTGCCATGGCTACCAACTTGCTCAAGAGAGAGCACCTCCAAGGTACGACGGATGTGCTGTATCATCGAATCGATGCTAACGCGAAGAACTAGGCCGTGATCTGACCGATCTTCTCAATGTGTCCCACCACTCGAGTGCTGACTACGACCTGGACACGCCCGAGTCGACCATCTTTGCTACCAACAGCTCTTGTGTTTTGTCTCCCGAATCGGTCGTGGGGCCTTACTGTAGGTCGATGATGTTGTATTTCTCCATATTGAACTTGCTAACACTCCCGCCTGCTGCGTAGATGTGTCGGGCGAATACGTCCGCAAAGATGTTGTCGAGACTGAGCCTGGTGTTGACTTGGCCCTTGACCTGCAGGTTGTTGATACAGAGACGTGCGAACCCATCACTGGAGCATACCTCGAGATCTGGCGTAAGTTGGAACTGCTTCTCTCCATTCGTGATGCAAGTTTTGACGATTCCACATAGACTGCAACTCCACCGGTGTCTACTCCGGTGTCAGCTCTGGTGGCGCCTACGAGAGCGCCCCAGAGAACCTCAATTCGACCTTTCTGCGAGGCGCCCAGCAGACGGATGGTGATGGAGCCGTCCAGTTCGATACGCTTTTCCCAGGCCACTACCAGGGACGCACCACCCATATCCACGTCATCTTGCACACCAATGCGACTCCTCTTAGCAATGGCACCATCAGGTCAACCACCGCTACTCACGTGGGTCAGATCTTCTTTGACCAGGACCTCATCTACCAGGTTGAAGAGCTGAGCCCCTACACGACCAACACTCAGGAACTCACCACCAACGCCCAAGATGGAATCTTGGAGGACATTGCCGAGACGAGCGATCCGTTTGCCGACTACGTGCTTCTGGGCAGCTCTGTCGGCGATGGACTTCTCGGTTGGTTGAGCTTCGGCGTGAACACTTCCCTGGTTAGCACTGTTAACGCCGCGGCTACTTACTACGAGGGGGGTGGTGTCGACAACGGGAACTCGGGTGGCGGTGGACCTCCCCCTGGACCCCCACCGACCGTCTAAAGTCCAAACGGAACTTTGAGCAAAGAGGGTAAGTCAAGGCTTACCGAGACGGGGTTTTGAGTATTGGCTTGGTCTGTTTCTCGGTGTGGAACTCTTGTGCTGCTCAATGTGATTACGGCCTATGGTACCTCGGGCTTGTACGCAGTATTTCTAGCTTGATCCTGTCTATAAACGCATTTTGCAAGATCTTTCATGTAGACCTCAGATCATCAAGCATTAACGAAAGTGAGAGATCCAACTTGCAGGAGTAAATGTGGCTTAGCCCTTTGTGAAGTTGCTCTATGAAACAGTCCCGAAGTCAGTCCCATTGACATAGACAACCTCCCTCCACTTCAGACTAGGAAGGGCAAGAACCCCTTTCCCCTTCCCCTCTACCCAGGCAAAGAAATCGGCGACATATTTCCGCACAATCTCTGTCGTCCTGACCCCGCCTGTTGGGCCAAATTCGTTCCGAATGAGAGGAGGGAACCCCAGAGCACTGTTCCACGCTGTGATGTCGGAGTAGTCAAGATGTCCTGAGCCATAGATGCTGACACTTTCCCACCAACCGGTCTGGTGGTTTTGGAACTCAGCCCACGACGGGTCGAACTGCGTTGTATGGTTGATACTACTCATTAAGAAAACTGGACTGCCGACATCGGTCACGACAGTCTCGTTCTCGGGGAATGCCCCGTCGAGGTTCACCGCGGCTTTCACCTTTGGGTGGCTAGGGACGATGGCGACCGAGGCCGAGCCGCCAATGCTATGGCCTATGGTAATGAATTTTGATGTGTCAAATGGCGCGCGGGACTCTCGCACAAACGACGAGAACCAGGACAGAACGGCATTAAGATCATCGACGCGGTACACATGAATTTGGTCTATTAGAGTCTGGGTGAAGATGAGATTGATGCTCCACCCAATCGTCTCCGTTCCATTAGGCCAGCGCAACGCCGGAGACTCGCCGGGATGATCGATGGCGATGACTGTGTAGCCGCGTGATGCCAGGTCAGCCAGCAGGCCGTAGTACATCCAGGCGTTCACGCCGCCGCCTGGGGAGAACAGAATTGTTGAGCGTCCGGTGGGAGCGTTGAGGAAACTCGCGTTGCCCAACAAGGTCGTCGTGAGATCGAGCAACGATCCTTCGGGAAGTTGAAGAAGGGTGTTCCAAATGACGGCGCTTTGTGCGTCAAAGTACGGCACGGCTGACTGACTTTTGGTGTCTCGCGTTGGGTAGTAGAGGTGGATAAGTAGCTCGTTGCCTGGTCCTGGAGTAGGATCATTTGGAGTAAGGTGCGGTACGATGTGTTGGGAAAACCCAACGTTGAATGGGCCTGACGGTTTTAGCAGTGACCCTGCGCTCAGAAGCGCAAAAAATGATAGTTGAAGAAGAAACTGCATCTTGCAGAAGCAGAGGTGGGCCCTAGTATTATTAGTACTGAGGTCAGTGAGTTTGGAATGGAAAAGCCAGACTCCTCACACAAACAGCGACGTGCAGGTTCTTAAATGGATTCTCCAAGCGTGCCAAATGTAGGCTGCTGCCGTCTATCGCACAAAGGTTCCGGCTGCTCGGCTAGAAATAGAATGCACAGGGAAATATTAGCGGTCATATAATTGGCTAGAAGACGATAAAGCACTGGAACGGCAGGTGGTTACGCTGAAGGAGTGGGAACCTTGCTCTCAAATACAGTAGGCGGTGGGCACTGGAATACATGGGTATGGCGTGATGCATGCGCAATGTAAAATGGCAGGCAGATGTTTGCAGGCGCGTGCTGCAAATCTGACCATGGGCGGGATAGTAAGGTAGTTGCTTTAGAAAGGTAATTTCGATACTGAATTAGCTACAAGTGCATCAATGACCTTTTTGACCAGACGCCGTCGGTGGTCAGAGATCTCACCTGGCAATCAACAACGTCCAAGGAAGTTGTCGAGCCTTGTTTATCGAGTTAACTGCTCGGAATGAACTCAGGGGAACAGGCAAAGGAAGTATAACAGAGAAGCTACGACCCTCACCATGGCTGGTGTCACTGATCTAGTGGCTGGTCTAAGTATCGCTGCCTCACAGCGAGACAATTTCAGTGCCCAAGACTTATCCTTAAGCTAGGACATCGCCGAAAGACAAAGTAAGCCACCAAAATCTTCCAAGGCGCGACGACGCTTTAAAGCAAAAGGTCAGTCCTTAAGAGGGACCGAGAAGCTATATTCAAGAAGCCTCATATCACGAGCGTTGATCTTGCCAAGTCATACAAAGCAAGAAAAGAAAGCAAGAAAGTGTTAGAATCCTCAAGACCTCCAACCTGCTGTTTCCAATCTCGGGGTGCTATTAGATCACTCCCCAGAAATTGGGACGGAATGGGACAGCTTGTGTTCAACGATCTCGTCCTGTGAACATCAGATGCGGCCGTCGAAGAGTTACCATTGAGTGTATTGAAAACGAACAACGCTTTGTATTATCAAGCCTAACATGCGTGTTTATATACCAGGTAGCGCGGTGCCTTTTCGAGACGTTGCGTGCAGGCGATACCTGATGGCTCACACCCCACACTCGGTAACCTTGCAGTTTGGCCACATATCGTAAGCTCATCTTTTTAGTTTTAATCATCAGACTTCTCCAAACCACATATTCGGTCGTTTTTTATGACTGTCATTTACCTAACATCAAACACCGAGGCCAAGAATCCCAAGCTGGAAACCTTGCCTTTGTGAAACATTCAAGGAGCGTACATTATTTAAATCATTGAGTTGTTGCCACACCCATTCGTGGGTTACTAGGCACAGCAAGTAACCTTCCAAGGATCATCCTTCCTCCCACAATAAACTCATCGTCGTCAAATGCCCACAGATGGCTCATCGTACACTCTAATGGCCTTTCCCATTGCCTTTCTGCACACAGGGCATGGGGTTTGCCACGGGGTGCGATGCTGAGACTGCCATGAAACAATGCAACCTCCGCAGAATTGGTGTCCACACTTGGTCACGGAATCGACCTTGCGCTCAAAGCACATGACACATTCGCGCTGTGAGTCTTTGCGCCTCAGGGCATCCTTTGCCGCCCGGAGTTCCGATTCCATGGCCGTCATCTTTGCCGACATGGCCACCATTTCTTCTTGAAGTGAGGGCGGTCCAAAGACGGGTAATTTGGCGAGGGACCTGGCTACGCGCTCGGCGGGAGAGACAGGAGTGAGAGTCTTTCGAGACTGGAAGCGCTCGTCCATGTCCAGGTGGAACGTGAATTCCGCTTCGGGGACTGGACCATTGTCAAAAACTGGTCTGATGGGCTGAGAGGATTGCAAGGAGTGTGCCAAGGTCGCCGATGGACGAGGGGAGAAGCTGTTGGACGAGCGACTGCTTGCTTCAGAACCCGCAGGATCCTGCCTCGTGATGGGATCTGGGGTTCGTGGGATGGCGGGTGTGTCCCTCAATGTGAGATGCTGCAACAAGCGGCTCGCGCGCTCCAGTTCGATATCGCATGGCATGTTCGTCTCCGGGGCGGGATCTGATCGATCTTCGCCGCCTTGAACGGGCTGTTGTCTCTGCTGCTCTTCAACGCGCTGTTGTCGTTCCCGCTGTTGTCTCTGCTGCTCTTCAGCGCGCTGTTGTTGCTGCTGTAGTATCTGCTGCATTTCAACGCGCTGTTGTCGTTCCCGCTGTTGTCTCTGCTGCTCTTCAAAGCGCTGCTGTAGCATCTCCTGCTTTTCAATGTGCAGTTGTTGTGCTCTCAGCTGCGCTCTCCGCTGCTGTTCAACGTGCCATTATCGTTCCGCCTGTTGGCTCTGCCGTTCTGATTCCGCGCGCCCGGCTCGCCGGCGGGCCAGCTCATCTGCGACGAACTGGAAAGGCCGCGGCTCTCCATCTCCATTGGGCAGAAGCCGCCGGTCTCCCATACGGTGACGTTGACTTTTTCGCAGGTGCTGGTAGAGCGAGTGGACATCTTGAAATTTGCGGATACATCCACCGCAGGTCAAGTATTCCTCCTGTATATCCGAATCCCATACCATGTGACGATGCAGGACGTGGTGGAGAGGTGCCGTGCGTTGGTGGTCGGCCAGAGCTTCACGCGTGTCAAAGGCACGGCCGCAGAGGCTGTCGCATTTCCAGACAGGAGATGGGCGGGCATTTGAAAAGTGCATACGAAATGCATCATGGCTTGCAAAGACTTGTCCGCATTGGTTACAGGAAGTCATCGTGACGGCTTCGTGATTCGTGATTCCCTGAGCGTTCGTTATTGACAAGAACCGCGTTGACGCAACAGTCCCATCCGCTCTTATAAATCGAACGCGCTCACTTCACGTGATACGATCAGCACAACAGCGCGTTTGTGCCGTCGAACTAACCGAGCTAGGAAAAGAGGCGCGACGGTGAGTTCCAAAGACAATTGCGCGTGTCGCTGATGCCTAGCATCTAAGGCGGAAATGCCAACGGTGGCTGGACGCGGGGTTGACGCGTCGACCCCCACCTCGGTTTAGCTATCCGCTCTATCATGGAGTATTTATTTTATTCCTTTTGATTGCTTCACCTTAAGGTTGAAAAAGGGATACACTCTTGAATTATCACATTACTGCTGAAAACTTGAATATTCTAAGGGAGTATATAAAGAGTAGTATAAGAGCTGAGTCCACCAGTAATTACTTATGTCAGACGCGGATGACCCTAAGACGCCTACCTTATAGACAGATAGACATATGGTACATCAACTGATAACTAAGATGAGTGAGTTAATACTTATGAGCATCCTCAGTCTCTTATGGTACATGTTTAACCAGTTCTTAGCTAAATAGGTAATATAGTAATAGTGACAGTATAGTGTAGGGTAGGTCTGAAACTTATCCTTATAAGTTATAAACGTTTAATTAGGTATAATTAGCTCTAGGGCCTAGACTATTATAATCGTATTACTAGTATATAGTTACAGCTTACTAGATATATCTCTAAAGATATCCTTAGAATAATGTTACATTCTAACATATATATATACAAAAGGCAAATAGTTAGTATAAATAGAGTTAGTATAAATAGTAACTACTAGGAGTATAGTAGGCTCTAGATATAGCTGCTACTATTATAACTTTAAAAAAAAACACTTTTTCTTCTATAATTTAAGTATCTTAATAACCTAATACTTCTATAGCTACCTAATATCTAGCTTTTCTAACCTAAAATATTAGAAACTTAGTATCTAGCTTTTTTAGCCTTTAGAGATAGAAAAGCTAGAAATCTAATATAATAGTTAGATTTAACCTTAGGGTATAGGGTAGGTCTAGGTATAGTATTTATAATTAAGTAGATTAGGATATTATAGTAAGTAGTATAAGTTATAGTCTAGTAATAGTAGAATAGTAGATTTAATATAACTAAGTATATTAATAGCTAAGAAGCTTAAGGTTCCTATCTTAATATATAAAGTAAGTATATTTATATATAAGTAGTTAGTATAGTTAAATAGTATTAAGTTATATTAAATAGTACTTATTTAATATATATATATTAGTTAGTATTAAACTATATTAAATAGAGCCTATTTAATATATATCTATTATATACTATAATAGGAAGGAAAAAGTAGGTACTAAAATAGTTCTATTAGTTATAACTACTTAGTCTTAACCTAGGCTATAATATAATATCTCCCTCCTATTAGTCTTATCCCTAAGGCCTATTAAGTAGACTCTTTTTCCTAGGAGGTAAGTATCTATTGTTTTCTTAGTCCTATAACTATTCTATCCCTTCTAACTAACTATAATATTAAGTTGTATTTCTAAGAATCTATTATATCCTAGAATTTCAGCTAATTGTTATAGTAATATTACTAATATTATCGAAAAGTTTAGCTTTAAGATACCTTACTATTCCACTTATTTTAGAGTAAACTATCCTTCCTATATTATAGCAGAGGGAAAGCTATAGTATAATTTCTATATAGAGAAGAAGTATATAAACTATGATTTTATTAGTATATCTTTATAAGCCTATAGGTTTCTTATATTTATAGTCTTTATAGTACTAATCTATTATAGTTACTTATATTTCTTAAGAGAAGGACTATTTTCAGGAGTAAAAAGAATAAGCTAAGGCTAATCTTTTTAAGGCTTTTATATAACTATAATAGTTATATTATTAGGAGAAGTATCTTTATAAGAAAACAGCTAAGATAGTTTATTAGGGTTATAAAGATCTAGATAAGCTAGAAGTAGTAGAGTAATAGGATACTACTACTTATTCTAAGGCCCTTTCTAAGGTCTAATTCTTAGAGGATTATAGAGTAATTAACTAGAGCACTATTAACTTAGGTACTTACTCTATTTTACTTAATTCTAGTATTATTAGTAAAAGTTCTTTAGGAGGTATTATATATAGGTAAGGTTTTTTACTAGTTCCTATTAATTATTACTCTTAAGGTAGTCTTTCTATTTAATAAGATACTTAGTTTAGTTATTTACTTTTTATATATCTAAAATTACTTCTACTATATATTCTTCTAGTCCTTTAACCTTAGTTTTATATTTATTACTAAACTTAGTATAAATTATATCTTTTACTAAATTAAGGAGTAGGATATAGAAAACTAGGTAAAGTCTAACTTTTAGTAGTAAGTCTAAC
The DNA here is from genome assembly GCA_001305505.1 of Neonectria ditissima. NCBI lineage: Eukaryota > Fungi > Ascomycota > Sordariomycetes > Hypocreales > Nectriaceae > Neonectria > Neonectria ditissima. The sequence goes on along the minus strand of LDPL01000023.1, from coordinate 7,982 downwards.
TAGTAGTTATTTTCTAAGATTTCTTTAATAATTTTATAGGGTCTAATAAATTTATAGTTTAGTTTCTTATTTTACTGTTTTATTTTAATATTTTTTATTATAAGATAGACTATATCTCCCTCCTAGAAAGATAGCCCCTTTATTCTTTTCAGGTTATAGTATTTTTTTATCTAGTTTCTAATAAATTTAAGCTTAGTTTTTAGTTCTTTGTATAGGTTTTTTAATTTTTCTAATATAAGGATAGCTTTAGGGATAATTAATCTACCTTAGCTTATTCTATAGGTATTAGGGTTAAATCTAAAGTTAGTATATACTAGGGTAAGCTTTATACTTTCATTTGTAGCTATATTATAGCTTAGCTATACTATTAGTAGCCTTTTAACTTAGTTATTCTCTTTATAGTTAATATAATATTAAAGATATTATTCTAGTATTTAATTTATTTGTTTTATTTATCTATCTACTTATAGTTAGAATACTATAGTAAGTTAATAGTTTAATCCTAAATAGTCTATTAAGGATTACTAAAACTTTAAAGTAAATAGGGATCCTTAATTAGAGAGAATCTCTATAGGAAGTCTATTAATACTAATAATATTTTATAAAAAGATATAGGTAAACTACTTTATATCTATTAATTCCTAGTAAGATATAAAATAGGAAAATTTCATAAGTCTATCTATAATAATAAGAATACTATTATAGAGGGTACTAATTATAGAGTCCTCTAATAGGGGTAACTTTATAATAAAATCTATAGTAATTAAGTCCTAAGGTTACTTAGTAACTAGTAAGAGCTATAATTCTCTATATAGTTTATAGTATTAAGCCTTAGTTTTTATATATTTATTATATTAATTAGTAATAGTTTTAACTATTATCTTTATCTTAGGAAATTAGTATATTAATCTAACTCTATTAAGGGTTTTATTAACTCTCTAATATCTATATAAGGGATACTTATATATTTCCTATATAAGCTAGTACTATAGTTCTCTAGGAACTTACTATCTATCTGTTTTTTTATTTTTTAGGAACTTATTATTATACTATTAGATCTATATATAGAGGTTATTATAATTTATAATAATATAAGTTCTTCCTAGTAGTTTATTATAATATTTATTATATTATATAATAATATAGTATATATTTTCTTTTATATTAGTATCTTTATAGTTTTATTCTAAGGTATTAATAAGTTCCTCCCTATTATTATTATATATCTCTTTCTATTTATAGATTAATATTATAATAATATTAGTCTTAATATAGTCTAATCCTATCTTTTTATTTAGAAGGTATTTAATATAGTACTATTTATTAAATAGTATTTACTTATTTTCTTAATTATAGTATTTCTTTAGTACTATAAGGTATACTAAATTTAGTTTTATCTTCTATATTATAGTAATATACTTCTATTTAAGGTATCCTTTAGGTATAAAGTATAAAAGTTATTTATTAATCTTAATCTATCTATTATTAAAGTTATATCTATAACTTATTATATTAGCTTATCTATTTTTAGATTCTTTTTAGTAGATAATAGTATAGTTAAATTCTAAAAGATATTTAGTATATTATAGTTATTATCCTATAAGTTCTTAGGTACTAGTAAAATAAGTAATATTTTTATAGTTAGTATAGACCTTAACTTAATATTTACTTCCTAGGAGGTAGTATTAGAATTCCTTAAATAAGTTAATAATTATAAGGAATTCTTTATTATAGATAGGATAGTTAAGTTTAGCTCTATATATTTTATAAGAAAAGAAGATAATAAGGTAAAGTATACTATTATTATCTTATTATCTAATCTAGGAACCTTATATATAGTTTAAAGAGTCTATTTTAAGTTTAACTTCTTATTTAGAATTAAAGGTAGCTAGTACTAATTCACTTAGAATAGCTTCTTTAATATTATTAAATACTTTCTTAGTAGCTATATCCTATCTAAATACTTTTCCTTTTTTAGTAAATTAAGTAAGTAGTATTATATAACTATTAAAGTTTTAAATAAATCTTTAGTAGTAATTAGTAAACCTAAGGAAAGATTATACTTCCTTAATATTCTTTAGTCTAAACTATTTACTAACTATAGTAATTTTCTTTAGGTTTATTCTAACCTAGTTATATAAGATTATATATCTAAGAAATTCTACTTTCTTAATATAGAAATAACTTTTCTCTAGTTTAACTAATAAATTATTATCTTATAGTACTTTTAGTACCTTATAGATATATTCTATATATTTCTCTTTAGTATTAGAGAAAATTAGGATATTATCTAGGTAGTATACTATAAAGATATCTAAGTACTCCTAAAGTATATAGTTAATTATTTACTAGAATAAGGTAAATATATTTATAAGTCTAAAGGGTATTATAAGGTATTTATAAAGTCTATACTTTATTCTAAAAGTAGTTTTCTATTTATCTCCTACTTTAATATAGATAAGGTTATATACTCCTTTAAGATCTAATACTATAAAAACCTTCTTACTATAGAGTTTATCCTTAAGCTCTATAATAAGGAATAATAGGGTTTAATCTTTAAGGGTAATTATATTTAACTGTCTATAGTCTATAATAAGCCTAAGTTTTCTATTTTTCTTAGGAATAAATATAACTAGATAACCTATAGAGAACTTAGATTCCCTTATATATCCTTTCTATAGTATTTTATTAAGATATTCTTTAAGTGTTTATAGCTATATTTTATTAAAGTTAAAAATCTTATAGAATATATATACTATTCTATCTTTTAAAATAATTTTATAACTCTATTTATTAGGTTAAGGTAGACTTATCTTAAGTTCTTCCCTAAAGAGTTTCTTATAGATATAGTACTCTAATAGTATATTCTTAAGTTATTTTTCCTTAGGTATCTTCTTATATTCCTTAAGGTCTTTATTTATTTATATAAACTACTATCTAATATATCTAATTATCCTTTAGATATATTACTATTTTATTTATTTCTATTTATATTATATTCCCTTTAGGGTTAATAAGAGGTTTTCTTCCTTATCCTTTCCTTTACTATTAGTATAGTTACTAGTTAAAGTTTAAGATCTCTCTTCTAAGTTATTTTTATTATTACTAGAGAGGATATTATTAAAGTTAATATATACTTAGTTAGTTCTCTAGTTAATATTAAGATTAAATTTCTTTAGCTATAAGTACCTTAGAATAATATTATAATATAATATAGATATAATATTAAGGGTAATACCTTAGTTCCTTCTATTAATATAAACCTTTAAGTAATTAATTTATTAAGTTATCTATTTATTATTATATATAAACCTATTACCTTTAAGATTATATACTATATATAGATTATCTTTATTCTTCTATAGTAGCTTTAGCCTATTAACTATACTAGGGTTAATATATAAGGCTTTAGCTCTACTATCTACTAATATAATAAGCTATTTATTCCTAACTTATACTTATAGCTTAAGTATTATTTATTTTATTACTAATTTTATTATATATAGAGCTTTTATTAAAGATAGTTTATTCTCCTTTATATCATTTACCTATTATTCTCCTATAGGTAGTACTAGTTGTTTTTTATTATAAGTTTCTTATAGTTTCTACCTAGATACTCTATCTCTAGGTATTATTTATATCTATAGTTAGGTATCTTTTTATACTTTATAATACTAGTAGATATACTAGTATATTATTAAATATATCTATACTATACTTAGTCTTTAGTATTCTTACTAGTTTAGGTTATAAAGTTAAATCTATCTTTATATATCTTAAGGAGTTAATTATATACTTCTTATACTTCTTCTATATATTCTTTATAGTTTTAGTTATTATAGTTTACTATATATACTCTTATATATTAAGTTTATTAATATTCCTAGGTATTATACTATTCTTAGATTTTAGCTTAAGTATATACTTTATATTCCTAGGTTTTATAGTTCTTTAGGTTAACTAGCCCCCTTAGATAGTTCTATAGGTAATACTTATAATATTCTTTAAGTCTTACTATCTAATAGCCTATCTATATTTATACTCTTATATACCCCTATATTTCCTATTCTAGGTAGAAATTAGTAATAATTATTCCTTTAACCTTTATAGGATAATAATTATTTTCTACTTTATTATTTATATAAGTCTAGTATTAGTAAAAGTAGTATAATATCTATAAGAGCTTATTATATTTATTTACTATAGGTTAAAGATATTTATTATCTTCTTACTTAAGTATAACCTATTATAAGGTAGACTATATAATTTATCTTAGTATTACTTAGATATAGATTACTTCTTCTTCCTATATATCTAGTCTTTTATAATAAGTTATTAATATATATTACTAGGGTTCTTCTAATATCTTTTACTATATCTATTATAACTATTAGTTTCTTACTACTATCTCTTAGTTATAGGTATAATTATTAGTAGTACTATTCTTTCCCTTAGTAAGGTTATACTATCTATATTTAATATATAGCTTATAGCCTTATTACTAGGGTATTTATCCTCTAGGGCTAGGATATTACTATTAGTAATAGGTAAGCTAAGCTATCTTACTTACTTAGTATTATAGCCTATACTAATACCTAGGACTTCTTTTTTCTAGGTATAGAATTACTAGTACATATAGTTACTTTCTTCCTATTATAGAGGGAATTCTATATTAAGTTCTTTATTACTTATAGGCTTTAGGGATTTAAAGTCTAGTTATCTATCTAGGATTTTAGATTCTAATGTTAATTATTAATCTAGTTCTAGTATAAGTATAAAAGTTAGTTAAGGGTTCTTTCTAACTATAGTAATAACTCTACTATTTATTTCTATATTCTTTCCTTTAGGGACTAGTTTCTAGTACTAAGAGGAGTCTTCCCTCTTTATACCTTTATTACTTTATAGGATAGATTAGATTCTACTATATAATCCTTTAGGATAGATACTATCTTCCTTACTCCTATATTATTATATACTAAGTAAAGGTTAGCTAGTATTAAAGCTAGTAGTATCTATTATTTTATATAATCCTCTAGCTATAGCTATTATCTTAGTATAGATAGTAGTCTATAGTATTTTATACTAGTAGTTAGTAGATTAGAAGTATTTACCTTCTAGTATAAGCTTATACTTTTAGTTAGTCCTAGGTTTCCTATACTTATTTTTAAAGTAACTTATTCCTCTATAGTTCTAGTACTTTATATAAGTATAGTCCCTTTATATTACTCTAAGTTCTATAGGGCCTAGTTAAGTTCTATAGGAAGTAAATATACCTTATTTCTTCCTATAGTTAGATTTATTCTTCTAGTTTAAGGTATATAAAGGTACTATTCTTCCTTTCTTAGCTTTCTTTTCTTATTATCTTTCGAATTATTAATTATTAAATTCTATAGAGAGTTAGATAAGGGTATTAAAAGTTATAGGTTTTTTCCTAATAAGGGTATCCTTAATATCTCCCTTAAGTCCTTAGTAGTATATAGCTATATAGGTTTCCTCTCCCTAGTTAAGTTAAAAGGTAAGATTATAGAATTCTATAGTATAACTAGAAGTTAACCTTATCTATACTAGCTAGTAAATCTTAAGTTTTATATTATATTTCTTATTAATAAGTCTAAATATATCTTTTAGTTCTTATTTAAAATTAGTAAAGTTACTATAGATTTCCTATATCTTATACTTTTACTTAGTATATTTATAGTTAATATAGTTATAAATAACTAGTTTAAACTAGTAAAGTACTTTATTAGTAAAGAATCTTAAGGTATACCTAACTTTTATATCTTCTAAAGTAAACTATATTAGATAGTATATTTAGTATACTTTAAGCTATATAAGGAATCCTTAGAGCTTAGTAATAAATCTATTATAGGAGTCTAGCTATCTAGGCCTAAGGATTTCTCCTATATCTTTACTTCTAAGTATATTTAAGTTTTACTATTTAATATAGTCTTTATATATACCCTATTAGTACTCTATCTATTCCTCTAGTACCTAATATACTATAAAGAGTTAGTTAATTTTTTCATTTAGAGTCTTAATCTTATTTTAGTTATACTTAGTATTAGCTTATATAGCCTAAGTAAGCTAGTTTATAGAGGCTTTAAGTTTAGTATTATTTTCCTTAAGCTTATTATTAGCTTTCTAAAGTTTCTTAATTATAAGGTAAAGGCCTATAAGGACTTCTTTCTTACTTTTACTAGTATTTATAGTATTATTATTAGGGCCTTTACCTTATACTTCTAGAGTAGTATATATAAAATCCTTAGATAATTACCTAGATAGAGTAATAAGGGTATTTAAACTTATATTTATTAATTTAGTATTACTTAGGTTAATATAATAATCTACTAAATAAAAGCTATTAATATATAATAGTTAAATTTAACCTTAGAGTATAAGGTAAGTATAATAGTTAGATCTAACCTAAGGGTATAGGGTAGGTCCAGGTATAGTATTTATAATCAAGTAGATTAGGATATTATAGTAAGTAATATAGATTATAGTCTAGTAATAGTAGAATAGTAGATTTAATATAACTAAGTATATTAATAGCTAGAGAGCTTAAGGCTCTTATCTAATATACTAAGTAAATATATATATATACTATATTAGATCACTAGATTATAGTAGTAATCTAGGTAATCCATCATCCTAGATCATAATAAAGCCTTTATAATCCTTCTATAATTAGTTATTTCCTAGGGAGTACTAGGATCACTATATAATCCAGGTAATCTAATAATAATAGGTAAGAAAAAGTAGGTATATTATAGTTCTACTAGTTATAACTACCTAGTCTTAACCCAGGCTATAACATAATATCTCCCCTCTATTAGTCTTATCCTAAGACTATATATAGGGCCTAGTACTCTAATATTTCCTATGTAAGTCTAACCTAGACTTATAAAGTATTCCTATTTCTAACTATTATATTAAGTTAAATTGTTAAATTACAAAAAACCACTTAATAATCTCTTCTAGTATAAACTATTAAATCTAAAGGTTATAAAGTTATACCTTACTTATACTATTTCAAGGGATAGCTAGTCTATTAGATATCAGGGAAATCTTCCTATTATAGAGAGTATATTTAGTGCAGTTACCCTTATGATAGTTCTAATATTATAACATTTTATAAGGATATCCTAGGTATCTTTTCTAATATTTTTACTGATTATTTCTAGGTAGTAATATATACCCTTAAGGTATAGTATAAGATTAAGTCTAATATTAAATAGACTAAAAGTATATTAGCTAAGGTATTATCTTATTTATTATAGCTTTACTAACAGAGGAAGGTTCTAAAGGAGTATAGTTTATCTCTGTTTATATATAGTATATAGGATATAGATAAAGTAGATAGTATTTATACCTAAGAGGAAACTATTCTTTCTAAACAGTAGACTATTAATAAGGTATAGGGTACTAGTACTATAGACTTACTTAATTAGTCCTCTATCCTTAGTGATTTTTCTATATTACTTAACTCTAGTATTATTAGTAAAAGTTCTTTAGGAGGTATTATATATAGGTAAGGTATTTTATTAGTTCCTATATATTCTTACTCTTAGGGTAGTCTTTCTATTTAATAAGGTACTCTATTTACTTATTTACCTATCTAATATCTAGGATTATTTCTATAGTATATTCCTTAAGTCCTTTAACCTTAGTTTCTAGCTTATTACTAAACTTAGTATAAATTATATTTATAGCTATCTTAAGGAGTAAGATATAGAAAACTAGGTAAAGTCTAACCTTTAGTAGTAAGTTTAACTAGTAGTTATTTTCTAAGATTTCTTTAATAATTTTATAAGGTCTAATGAATTTATAGTCTAATTTTTTATTTTATTGTTTTATTTTAATGTTTTTTATTATAAGATAGACTATATCTCCCTCCTAAAAGGATAGTCCCTTTATTCTTTTCTTATTATAGTATTTTTATATCTAGTTATATATAAATTCGAGTTTAGTCTTTATTTCTT
>LDPL01000021.1:94158-203288 GCA_001305505.1 Neonectria ditissima | reverse complement strand
TAAAGTTAACTTAAAATAATATTAACTTAAGATTAATTAGAATACTTATATATTATAAGTCTATAAATATAATTAAGTTTTCCTAATATAAAATAAAAGAAATATTTCTTATAAGGAATATACTTAAATAATATTAATATAAGATTAAACTAAAGTTAAATTAATCTTACTAAGCTATTTATATCTTATTATATTAATAGGCTATATATAGAATTTTACCTAAGTTTATATTAATATTAAAATAAGATTAAAGTAAAAACTAAAGATTTAATATTTTAATAAAAAGTTTAGTAAAAGAGAATTCTTTTAAGAACATTTTTTTAATCTTTTAAGTAAAACCTTAAGATAATATTAGCTTAAAGTTAAATTAAAGGAATTAAAATATACTTACTAGGAAATATAATTTAAACTATAAATAATAATAATAAAAGAAAAGAAAAAGAAAAAAGAATTAATCCTAAGGTAATTTATATTTATAATATATATTATATATAAACTATATTCTATATTATATATATAACTTTAAACTTATAATTCTCTTAATCTTAAATTAAAAGTATTTTAAGCCTAGGACTTTAGTAGATAAACTTAAGGTAAGTTAATTAAGAGACTAATCTTAGTTTTTACTAATATTTAAATATATAAAGAAAAGAGACTTTATCTAGCTAGAAGACGCTTAATTTTACTTTAATATTATCTTAAAAATAGTTAAGTTTCTTTTATATTAATAATAATCAGGGTTATAAAATTAGTTAGTCCATTTTAGACTAACTAAATACTAGTTTAAATTAGTATAGACTAACTAATATTATAACTCTATCTATATACTAATCTAGATCTTAAATCCTTATTTAGTTATTTATTTCTATTAGCCTTATATCCTATTTTAAGTAAATAATCTAAGTAAGAAATACTAGATCTTAGCTCTTAAGTATAATAATTAAAATAATTAGATATATAAATAAATTAGCTTTAAAAGCTATATTAGCTATATAAAGAATAAATAAGACCCAAATAATATGTATTATCTATATACTAATCTGTATCTTAAACTTTTATTTAGTTATCTATTTTTACTAGCTTTATATTCTACTTTAAGTAAACTAACTTAGAACTAGTACCAGTACTATTATTAGTCTAAGAATTAGTACTAGTATTAATACAGGCCTATACTAACTAAATCCTAGCTTATATTAGTCCGGACCAACCAATCTTTTAACCCTAATTCTAACTATAGTTTATCTATATCTTCTTATAAATCCTTAAGTACTATATTTCTTCTAGCTTACCTCCTTTTACCTATTTATTTATAATGCTTTATCTATAAGTTAATCTATTAACTTTATATTAAGAGACTATAATCTTATATAATAATAATATGATTATAACTACTATCTTCTTATAGCTTATAAATACTCTTTATTAGGCTTTAAAGGACTAGAATTCTAAGTATTAATAATGTTTAATTAATATATCTATATTATAAGAAAAGATTAAAGTAATATCCTTTAAAGACTGCCTTAAAGTGTAATACGAGTCTTAAGATTATCATGGGTTAGTCTTAGAGGAGTCGTATAGACTTAGTTAGCCTAGCTAGGATTAGGCCCCTTCTGATATTATAGTGAAACCTCTCCGATTAGAAGAGGGGTAAGCTTTAGTCTTATTATAATTTAGAAGCTACCTTTGCCCTACCTATTTTTCCTAGTGATTTTAGTTATTAATTCTAATAACCTATTATTTAAAGATAAGTTTATTCTTTAATAACTATAGGATAAGGGCTTTACTATTAGTCTTACCTAACTATAATAAATATAAAAGGAAATAGGCTTTTTTAGGTATTAAAACACTAAATAGCTCTAAATTATATAAGAAACTATAAGTCTAAATAATCCTTTGAGACTATAGATATAGATATCTCTATACCTATATATAATAATAATACTATATTATTAGTTAAGATATATTATATAGTATATATTAGGACTTTGCCCTAGAGACTATTACTAAATGTTAGGGTAAAGTAGTATATTAATACTATAATTTTAAAGTTATAGGCCCTAACTAGGTATAGTTAAATAATAGCTATAATAAACTTAAGCTATAGGGGTTTAAGATTTATACTAGGATTAATAAGTATACTTAATATATTATATAGTTTTACTATAGCTTTTCTATAAGTATAACCTGAAATGTTACCTTATAGTATCTATTTATCTTAAAAGAATAAGGTATAATACTATAAGCTCTTTATTTTAATTATAGTAGTAAAATAGTATTAATCTATAGATTTGTCAAGGACGGTATTCACAGTAGGGAGTGAAGAGGTAAGATGGATTACTAGATCGCTGCGAGGTCGTAGCGGGAAAGGTGCGATGGGGCTGTGACGTGTATTAATCTCTGACCTCCCTATTCTTCCTAGTCATCTAAGCTCCTTTTATCCCTTTTCGCTCCGGTCGTCCGGAGCGGGGTAACGCACGCTAGCGACGCCCAATCGGCGCGGTCGCTCCGAAACCGCAGCGCCTCGGCCCCGCTTCTGGCGTCATAGCGTCAATGACACTTTGGCGCATGACAGATTATACTACTTTCTTTTATTAGAAAGAAAGAAATAGGTTAATACTAACCTAATTCTAATTAAGTTTTATAACTACTAGTTTTTTAGCTAGAGTATTAATAATATATAGATTAAAAGCTACTAGTATTAATTATATTAAGGTTTTATATATAGTTAGAGGGTAACTTTTTATATTCTTACTAAGTCTTCTTAATTAGTAATATTTCAAATAGCTTACTAAATATAAGCTATTTAATAGGAGGTCTCTTTTAGACTATACTACTATTCTATTTATGTTTATAAATCCTATTTAATATAACCTTATCTTATTTATATATATATAGAACTTATATTTAATATATAAATAAGCCTCTTATATATATACTTAGGCTAGTAAACTAATAGTCCTTTATTATAGCTAAGATTTATTATCTATATAAAACTTTATAGAAGAGATTCTAGCTAATTAGTTCTAAATATACTAAGACCTATTTAATCTTAATTAATCTAGAATAGATAAATCTTTATTATTAGATATTATAATAGTTTATTCTTAAATTAGTATAAAGGTAATTAGTTTATTACTATCTACTCTAGTCTACTAAGTTAATCCTTTATATTCTTATCTACCTTAATCTTCCTATTAGTAAGTTAAGTTATTATAGTTAATTATTATTATATAGCCTATATTAATATTAATAGATAGATTAAGGGAATATAGCTAGTCTTATAGTAATTAGTATAGTAAGGTATATACTTAGTACTAGAAATCCTAGTAACCCTAAATATAATAGGCTTTACTAATAAGATAGTATATATTAACCTTAAGCCTCTAGCTTTTACTAGTAACTAATCTAAGTCCCTCTCTCTAACCTCTATATCTCTAATTTATAAAAAGCTAATCCTAGTTAACCTATATAATAGGCCTAGCCTATTGTAGGCATTACACCCACGATATAATACCCAGGCCTCTACCTCTCACTAGAATTAAGGGGTAAGCTTTAGCTTATATATCAATGAGAATACCACTTTCTGCTTCCAAGCCATTGATCCTGCCTAGCTACCTACCCTATAGGTACTCCTATTACACTATAGTAAAGATAGATTAACTGATCTTTATATACCTAGAGAAGTATAGTATAAGAAAAGTCTATTTTAGAATAAGTTAAATTATTTATTTTATAAGTAGTTAAGGAGGAATAAAGTAGAAAAATCTATATATATAGAAAAACATACTATTACCTCTTAAGTAAATAACTTATTATAATTAATTATTACCTATTTTCTTTACCTTTAGATTTTTTCTTAAATATTAGCTCTTTTAATTAGATATTCCTTAAGTATATATAATTATACTAGTATAATTATATTAAGTACTTTTATAATAGGCTAGCCCTTAGGCAGCTGCAGGAAGGTGCCTTATTAAAGATAGATTATTAAAATTAAGGAAGAAGAAAGGAAGCTCTTAGTATCCTACCTATTAGAGCTAAATACCTATTCTAGAGGCTAATTAATATAGCCCTCTAAGCTCTAGCTAACTAGGATAACCCTTACCCTCTATAGCTTAGGCTAGAGTGAAGCTCTAGACCTTAATAACTTTATATAATTATATATAGTCTTTTAGTTATTCTTTTACTTAATCTAGAGAATATAACTTAGTATCTTATAATTATTATTACTTCTAAACTTACTATAAAATAAATAGATAATACCCCTTAATAAATATATATAATCTTATTTTCTTTAGTATATTAATAGTAAGGAGTATATTATAGAGTCCTATATATAAAAATAAGTATTAGATTAATATTCTATATATATATAAACTTAAGTCTTATTAGTCTAAACTACTCTTACTTTATATATAGATTAAGCTATAATAGATATATCCTTTTTAATATCTATTAGTACTTTCTTATCTTTACTAGTTATAATAATTATACTTTTAATAAAGCCTATATAGTTAGTTTAGCTAGACTTAATAACTATTCTATATTTTCTAGGAGGATTAGGAGGGAAATACCTAATATAATAAGTAATATAGCTTATATATAAGGAGGAAAAGTACTTAATAAAAATCTATAATAATATATTATAGGAAAAGTTAATTACTCTAGATATAGTATTATATCTCTATATATATAATAGAAATATATATATAGAGGATATGTAATATAACTGGATATACTAGGGTAGGCCTAGTAGTATGAACTAGGTTTTGAGACAGAAGTAGATTTAGTCAACCGTACACATTGTCCTCCCGGTGAGGAACGGGAGCCTGCTGTGGCGGCAGTCAATGTTTTGGGTGTAATGCCTGGGCCAAGCGCTCGGCGAGCGCATCGAATTAGGTGAACAGGGCTTCTTGGCCGGACCATCTATGCAGCATTTCAGCCGACTTCGGAGAAGCGTAGGCCGAGGCGTCGTATACGAGGCGGCTGGACTGCTTGGAGCGGGCGGAGCTCTGATAGTCAGGGATTGTTGTAAGGGTTAGCAGGGCTCGTGAAGTCGGAGGGCGGGGCGGGACTTACTGCCTACATTCGTCGAAATACCGGCGCCAGTGATGAGGATGATGTTCCTCTTGGTGCAAAGGCTTTCGTTGAGGCGGTGCATCTCCCCTAGACGGGGAGAGCTTGAAGCGGCAATGTTCAGGACACCGTCTGGAAGTATCACATCAGGAGCCTCAGGCGGGAACATAAATGAGGGCTCCTGGTGGGGCATCGTCAAGTCGTGCTCGATTCCCCTGTTGGGACGCGGGAGGAGTTGCCAGATGGTCTGATTGCGATCTGAATCGAAAGTTGACAATGGGTGTCTCCGCTTCAGCCACCTCACGGCTGCTGGGCGGAGATTGTCGATGTTGACCTGGGCATTCGCCTAGAATTTACCAAGTTCTTCCATATTAGGGACGCGGAAAGTGCAGCAAACAGTGTCGTTGGTCGCAATGCACGAGGCGCACTTGAAACACCAAAACGTGGGCAGCAGGACGCAATCTGGGAACGGCAGGGCGCTATTGGAATCAGTGTAGCTCCTCTCGCATCTGGTGCAAGGCGTAAGTGCGAGTTGGCCTCTGGAGTAGGTGAGACGGGCGTGGACAATAACAGGCTTCCTACCGAGCTTCCTCGTGAGCTCGTACGAGTTGTGCCAACACGTTAGGCGTTGCGCCGGTAGGAGTGACACGTCTTGCTGAACCTATATGGTGAAGTAGTCTCGTAGCTCGGGACCTTCAATCAGTACCTGGCCCTAACCGTTTTTAAGCTTAATATGATCCAACTGAGACGGTTAGTACAGGGCTCTCTGACTGCGCCAGGATGTTGTATACCTGGGGTCCCGATGTTATAATGCGGATGCGGGAGGTTTGAGGGACGTCGAAGGCGTAGCAAATCTCAGAAGGCGACTTGTCAAGTGTGGGCCGTGGCGATGAGCCCTCATGCCTTCGTAAAGGGTGGAGAAGGGAAATAAAAGTGTTGTAAAGAGTTGGGCGATCCTCTAAAGTGGATGTGTCGACAGCAGTGATGTAGATTAGGAAGATGAGAGTGGTGGAGAAGGGAGGAAAAAAGGGAGCTATCCCCAGGCCTTGCTTTGCTGGCGAGATTTGGCGCGAGTCCTCGGCTCTGCCGCTCGTTTTGCGCTTGCTGTCGGGGCGGTCGTTGTCCTCGGGTTCCTCTTGAAAGTTCCATGGATCGGGAGGTTCCTCATAGGCCGTGGAATTGGTTGCCCAAGCTGCGCACAGCTTCTCGAGGTGTGCACAGCTTCTCGAGGCGGTTCGGTTGGTCTAGTTGATTGAACCCAAACCAGCACACGGCTGCGCGAGGGCGGAGGTTGTTCCCTGCCCTCTCCCGACGCTGATTTACGGCACGAGAGAAGTCACAAGGTCGCGGCCTATATCCGCTCCCCTTTGTACAACCAGCAGATACATATGTATGAATGTTTCCGCCTCACCGGCTTCCGCCACGAATCCATCCTGCTAACTGTGTCCGCGCCTATCGGTAGCCCTCCCTCTCCCTTCGGCATCCTCGCATACGGTTCTCCTCTCCCGCAAACCGATCTACATTGAAGTCTGCTATTCTCGCTCATCAGGGGCAAAATCGTCTTTGAGGGCGCCTTGAGTCCTTTCATCTCCCGGGCGACACGCAGTTGGATCGCCAAGGGTAAGAGTCCTCGAGGCGTGTTGTCTCCTAGAGCATATCGTCCTCTCCACTTTCGACCTCATCGTCTTCGCTCATAACCTCACCCGCAACCTTATCGTCGTCGTACCAATCACCAAAATTTTCATCCACCATCTCGGCTGCTGCGCATATCACGCCGCCATCGTTGGCGAAAACGTAGTACCTACCCTGTGGCTTGCGTAATTGCGGTTTCCCGTCCTCTCACTCTACCTTTACAGGACCGCGTTTCTCCCGTACAGCGTCTTCACACTGGAGTGCGTGTTCCAATGAAATAAACTACCCTAAACTAAATAACACTTTTACTAACGTTTAGTGCACTCGCCCGAACTGCCGGACCACCTGACCAAGGCACGAAAACTTATAGGATGCTTCATGGCAGCGATCTAAGCATCAATCTCCTCACGTAAATCAACAGATGCCTGGCTGGTCGGTCTCCGCCAGGCATCATGGCGGTGGGGCTGGTATGCGGAGAGCGGGTGAGGCCCTGATCGGCGGCACATGACTAAGTTCAGTGCCAAGCAATTAACTGCATAAGTCAGCACCTTTCCTCTTTTATCAGCTATTTCCGGGCATAAAGTGACCAAACTGCATAAGGCCTCAAAGGGAGGTACCAAGCTAGCAGGGGCCTAAAATCTAACCCAAGGTAGCTTGATTGCCAAGAAAAGGGTCATTTTCAGCGAGTTTGGTACCCTCTGGGAGTTTGCATGCACTATATGTAAACTCTCGGGCACCGAACTCGATTACAGTGGGTAGCCCCTATAGAATTAGCGGACAGCCCCTATAAAGTTAGTGGACAGCCCCTATAGCCTAGAGCCCTATAAAATTAGCAGCTGACCCCTAAAAATCAAGCGCTAGGCACGGCGCAGTTATTTACTACGTATTTAGTAGTTTCAACAGGGTTATAATGCTACGGTGACAGGCTGTTCACATTCAGGGAACTGCCCTGGGGACGCGATCAAAGTTGTAGGAGCGGTACCGCGACACCGCACCACAACGTTGATGTTGGTCTCCTCTATTGCCTCTAACAAGTCAAGCTGCGTTACGTGCTGACTGTATTGGTTGAGGTGACGGACGCCGCGGGCGACGAGGCACTACCGGGATCAAGATTATAAAACGGGCAGGAAGGTGGAGGAGAAGCATTCTGGGTGTCGGTCTCACGCAAATCGACAATCTTCAAGCGCTCGGTTCTCGATCCTAGTGGTGTGGAGTTACCTGTAGGCTGTATTATTAGGCGGCTAGCCTAGAAAGGAGCAGTATGGTGGGTAAACAGCTAAACACATACGTTATTACGAGAGATGACCTTGTGTGCCTTACTTTTGGTCTAGCGGATATTGATAGCTACTATGTATCTAGGGCTTAAAACGATCCCCCACTGCCAGATTTAAACTTCGCTTCTACTCCTACCCTCACACCCACACCTTTTACACACCCACACTTTTTTCAGAGAAGGTACGAATAGGTACATCGGCTTCTTTCTCCCTTGTAGCTGTGGCTCCCTGAAGGGTACCTTTGATTGCCCCAGCACCGCCGCACTCCTGGCCTGCACCGACCAGGAGTCATTCCACCGCCCCCTCCTCCTCTAACATCACGTTCACCAACATCACGCTCAGGTTGGTGAGTTCCTTCCGAGGGTACCATGTGTGCCTCGATCGGAAGCAGCATGCTAATAAGGTGATATCTGCATCTCAGTCGCCTCCACACGGAGTCCCCCATCCAAGCAAGTGGTCCCGCACCTTCGTCGGCATGGATACGTACGTCACCGCTGTCCGCCAATGGACCACCCATCGCTGATTTGCTTTTGAGTATTCACCAAGTTGAGTCCGATGACGGCTCTCACGATATGTATGTCAATGCTATCCACCGACAGACCATTCATCGCTAACCTGCCTCGCTCTTTTCGCAGGCCTCTAGCGCAGAATCACCGTGCGCCAACGACCGCCTCTGCCGGGTCGTCCTCCCCATCTAGCAGCGGGCACTAGGATGCCCAGTCAGACGCGAGGTACGTCCATGGGGCTCTGGGCTATCATCCCGCCGGCCCGTCCCAGCCCACCATCACATGGAACCAGTCGTTGCTAACTCGTTTCATCGTTTCCCAGGCCGCCGGCAATGAAGAGGCCGATGCTGAGCGAGCACGATGGTCCTACGGCGAACAAACGTCGCTTGTTTCAACCGCACACCGATCTGTCTAATTCGACCCTGTCTTTGGATATGGCTGTCTGCCGGCTTGACGGCTCTTGGCCCGTCGAGGACCAACTCAAGCCGTTGTGCTGTCTGGCTAGTGCCCTCAGTAGCTACGACGAGGATGAGGACCTCTTTGCGGATAGTGAGGCCTGGTCTTTCGCAATGTTCAAGAAAAACATTTTACAGATCGTAGATGGAGGGTCGGAGGACATTACGGTTCGTGGTGATCTGCTTGTGGAGCTTCCACAAGTAGAGTCGTTCTACTTCTCGGACGAGGGTGGGTTCAAGACGTTCCTTCTATACATGGAAGGTGTCCTCTTGTCGCTCTCTCTGCAGGTTTCGCCAAACCCAATCGTTGCATTTGCCGTGGTTGGGAAGGAGGAGAGGGATCAGCTCGCCCTGTACCCCGGCGACCTGTACCCCGGCGAGTGTCGCCTCTATACGCAAGTCTGAGGTCTCTACGAGTATCTCGCGGTATGGCTACTACACTGAACAACCTAGGGGTAGTAGGAACTCGGTAGTAGCCGGATGGTCATGCTTGTAAATAGAAAGAGTCTTGCTATTTGCACAACATCGGACTGCTATTCGCACAACACACGTGATTTTCTAACATAGGACAGGGTAGGGGCGCGATGCATTTCTCAGGGATTCTCATGAAAACGTGTATTTTGCTCTTGTGCCACAGCCGATCGCGCGACCCAGCGGAGCCGGGTGAGCTCTGCCGGAGCTGGCTCACCCGCCCCCCCTTCAGGGTGAGCCAGGCATCTACGCAGGTCTTAGCGTGAGGCTTAGACGTAATCAATTTCTGCGATCGCGCATTGCCTCACTTGATTGGCTTCTCCGTCACGTCACGGTGGTTGCGTAATTTGAACGCGTGTTTTGAACGCATCGCTTGTATTCTCGTCTACCACTTCATATTTCCTCATCTTGAAAGGATATTCCCAATACCAGGAATAGCGACTATCAACTTTTATTGCATCCGACCCTGACAACAGCTCCCGCAGCGATTACGATACTCTAGTAGACACTCGAGCACGCACGCGATGTTTCTTGAGTTGCCGGAAGGCATCACTTCTGACGCACGTCACCCAATCGAGACGATAGAATCATGACGGGGGCTTGCAGCTATTCCAACAGTCTCTCCTCTGACCTTTCATGACCATGCACGACCAAGAAGAGCTTTGTTTGATCCTATTCCGCCTCACTTCTTTACAAAATCCGCCGTCATATTGTTCCTGTGCGAAAGGGCGCTCGACCATCACTGAAGGTTTGGGCGGACACGGTATGCGTGGGCTTGGGCGCCCTCGACATCGTCGATGGTGAAGGCGGGAACAACGGAAGATAACATGTCGGGGTGGGGGAGAATTAATATCACTGGCGGGTCTCTATTCGGTTGGGTCTGACTCAGTCGTGGACAAGCGACTCGCCGTTGAGCATCGGATTTGCTTCCGCGACCCAGGCCACATGATACGTCATGGACTTGGATGGCTGCAATACGAGGGGATGACCTGTAGGCGCTTTCGGCCAGTTCTTGGGCCGATCAACATGGGGGCATCGTAGGACAGAACGTGCTGGAGAAAGCCACAGGTGAACCAGCAAGAGGGAGGCCGGCACGGGCATCGCAGGGTCCATTTCAGGCAGAGCGAAGCGCATCTAACGACAGTAGCAAGAGAACAGAGTGCATTTAGGAATCGTCCGTCGCCATCAAGTCCAACGCTCACATTGGACCCCTGGTTTCCCCCCCTACTCCCTCTCAGGAGGTAGACTCCAAATACATCGACGCAGTGGACGAAGGCGACTGATACCTGCACCGCCGGCGGTGCAAATATCCGCACGTGACTCATGCACCCCCCAAAATCCTCCTCCCAGTGCAAGAGGTTCACTGAAGGCCCTGATTGGAATAAAGTGCCTAGATCACACTGAAATGACAGCCTGGATTGGACTGAGGCAAAGGCGCCGATTGGATCCAAGGCCTAGACCACACTCAATTGAATGCCCGGATTGGATTGAATTGGATTGGATTGAAAGCCCGGACTACACTGAAGGTCCGGATTGCACTGAAGGCGCTGAACCAAGGATCTCGATGTGGCTAAGTGTGGCTGTGGTGGCTGGGCTAGATATAAGCTTTTGATTGGCTATATGGGGGGGCGGTGCAGGTATCAGTCGCCATATTCTACCGTTTGCGCCACCACTTTGTGGTCGCATCGAGCGCTTCGACATTAGTTAGGTAGACGAAAACACCATGACATATTAAATTCGATCAAACATGATCAAGGACAACCCTATTGGAAACAGCCTAGATAGTTTTCGAACTTCATTCAATTCGATCTGTGATGATAGAAGCATCACACGCTCATCAAGGGCTATCAATCAGCTAGCTCAAGATGGTATAGCATTCTGACCGACTCTGCTCTTCTCTGACTAGCAAACTAGACTTACGGAATCTCACACTCCCCTTTCTTTTTAATAAGAAGGGTGCTGGTGTAAAATCACATGACTTGATTTGCACCGCTGCCGGTGCAGGTAGGCCTTCATGGGGCTATGACTCAGCAATCATGTGCGTTGTGTGAATAGCAATCTGAGCTAGCCTTGTTCATCGTCGTTTGATGTTCGTCTCCCTCTATGTGATCGGCAGTGAATCAAGCCCTCCGAGAGCGGGCTGCTGGGCCTTCGTAGTGCATCTTTCACTTTACCCTTATCTTTGCCTTTCTTCCTTCTTCCTTTGTCACTAATCCTTCTACCTCGAGCCATCGTTTCCATCGTCGCATAAGGACCGCACTGCCTATGCCAACGTGTTCTCTATACCCATCCAGGTAAGTCTGCCTACCTTAGCCCCTTGGACTGAGGATGTTTCTTCCTGTGTGCTTTAGTCTCGCTCTGACACCCATTCCGACACAGAATTCTTACCCATCGCACACAAGTGCTCGATAGTGACCCCCGAGCAAACCCCGAGCAAACCTCACGTCCGACTTCTTCGTCGTTG
Source organism: Neonectria ditissima (assembly GCA_001305505.1). Taxonomy (NCBI): domain Eukaryota; kingdom Fungi; phylum Ascomycota; class Sordariomycetes; order Hypocreales; family Nectriaceae; genus Neonectria; species Neonectria ditissima. The sequence goes on along the minus strand of LDPL01000021.1, from coordinate 191,410 downwards.
CGCCATATCATCTGTCCCCCTTGGCGTAATCTCTCTCTCGGTCTCTCTGGGTGCCTGGTCAACCCTCTCGGAGTTGAGCTGCTGGTCCCCCAATTTTCGCCTTTCGCTTTCCTCCCGCCGAAGCCGACCTCCTTCACTCGACTACGTTATTGGTGACACTCCAACCCTCCCTGCGAAACGTCGTGCAGTGGCGTTGAGATACAACTTCAGACCCGTCGTCCTGTTGGTGCCATTTCCATCAAGAGCAGCGCCCAGAACTTGCCCGCACGGTCAATACATTGCATCCTCGCTTCCTTCCTCTCTCGCGGCCGGCCGGCCGCCCTAGTGTTGCTTGGCAATAGCGCAACCATGTACCCTGCGACGCCTCCCGTGCGTAACCAGGACGCCGGCGCCCTCGGCGGCCAGCTGTCGCACCTCCTCATCCAAGCATACCGCCCGACGCTAGGTCCGGTGACTAGTGAAGCACACTATCCCAAGGCTACCCGCTGCCTGTTGGAGTTCCTAAACCCCCAGCTTGGCAAAGACCATCAGATTCGCCCATATTCCTTCTCTTTTGACTCTCTCTACGCCTGGTTTACAGAACGACTCTGCAGCCCGACGGGTTCGTCGTCGCCTGCTATGGCATGTCGCCTTGGCGATGTCAGCATGGTCGTCGGAGACCAAGGAGACTTGAACCTTCTTCTCCTCTGCATCTAGTGCAAGCTGAACGAGAGGAAGATCACGATCTTGGCCCATCGCTTGGAAATCCGCCCGCACTATCCACCCGCCGTTGACCACCCACCGTCTTCTCTGGTCGCCCATGACGAACCCGAACAGCCTGTTCAGGAGCTCGACCACGTGCAGGAGGAAGAGGCGGTTTCCGACTCGAGCCCAGCACGATCATGTAAGTCAACGTGGACGATCCGTGCCATCCTCCTCCCCTTGCGCTAGGTGACTAACCCAGCATCTAGTAGGCAGCGACCTGCAGCTCCTCTCGGCCCCTAGTTCACCCCGAGGTATGGACGCCAACGGCGATGACGTTGACGTTGACTTTGAAGAGGAAGAAAGAGGAGAACGAGGGCGAGAAGAACAACAAGAAGATGATGGAGAAGAAGATGACGGGGAGAGTAACGGCCATGATGAAGATGACAAGCATGGTAATGATGACGTCGACGTCGCCGAGTGTCCCTCCGAGCACGGCAAGTCAGGTGAGTTGATCGATCCTTAAATAGCGGCCAAGCTGCTATGAGCTGTGATGTGCAAAGGCGTTTTTGCTGATGTTTTCTTCTTTTTCGGAGAACCAGATGGCGCCAACGTCGATCCGGGAGACGAGCTCTCATCTATCTTTGGGCCTCCTACGCTGGAGGAAATGAGGCACATCGATGACTACGATGTGTCGCGGGCCGTCGTGGGCCAGCAATTTGACATGCGAGACTTTGGGAACCACCACTTGAGCAACGACCAGGCTCTCTGGCCAGAGGCGTGTCGGTTCTTTATGCATGACGAAGCTGACACGAGCAACGGTGTCCTACTCCCGGGTTTCCGACAGCGTTGCAGGAATTACCAAATGCTCGACGCGTTTAAGATGCTGAGGCCTATCGAATCGACCGAATTCATGGGGGCATTTAACTGTAGCAAGCCAGGGATGGGCAAGACCTTGGAGGTGTTGCTGGTAGCTAGCGCTATTGCTTTGGCTTGCATCTCCTAGGACCACTACCACGATTACCGCCATCTCCACCGCCCCACCGACGACGACGACGGACCATGCCCCCTTGGGAACCTCTTCGGAGTCCAGTGTTACTGCGTGCGAGGCAGCTTCACAAGGGCCATATGTGCCGTGACCAGACGAGCCCCCCAGCTCGTGATCGCTACCCCCTCGCTGGTGAAGCAGTGGATTGCCGAACGCTCCAAATGGCTACATGGAACCGTGCAGCTGAACGACGGGCAACTGGTTTACGACCAGCCACTCCTGCTCTTCGCGTCAATCGAGGGAGGAACCGTGAAGTCGGCCAACCTCGATGGACAATCCACTAGCCTCTCCAAAGATGACTTTGCCACATTCGTCAGACCCAACGGGAAGCTGTATCCCACCGCCACCCTCCGGAAAATGAAGGAGCCCGTCGTCCCCGGTCCGTCGTGCGCCGCGGCTGGCAACAAGAAGGCCAAAACCCCCACCCCGCTGCCCGAACTCCTTCGTTGGACGATGGGCGAAGTCGTTCGCCATTTCAAGTATACCCCTCAGGAGCGGCCGTTCGTCCGCGGAGGCACCATCGCTCGCGAGCGGCTCGTCCTGGTCTGTAGCCATACCGCGATCTCACACCAGAAGTTGGACGACGCATTTACCTTCGGTGTCGACGTCGAGCAGCAAGGGGCGGTCAACAAAAAGCGTCTCACGGTATCTCGCTGCTTCCAGCCGTCGACCGTGTACTACGATGAATGGACCGAAGCGAAAGGGAGCCACACGCAGACCATCTACATCCTGAGGGACTTGTGCTCCGTCGCCCAGCGCGAACGCACCAAGAGGCCGCTCATCGCCCTCCTGAGCGCGACGCCGATGCCTCTCGGTCCGAAAGACATCACGGGCGTATTTCCTCTCATTTCGATGGATCCCACGCCTGACCAGATCACCTCCCAGCTCGACTGCGCATACCGGCAAGCACTTGACGGTCTCTGTACAACCAGGGCGACAACAAGAGCGACCACCGCCACCATCAACGCCGCTACGACCAAGTGGCTTGACCTTGCCGGCGACGTCTTGAGCAAATGTATGTTTCAGCGCAAACCTGGGACGTCCTTTCTAGACACCTACCTCGAAGACACGCGAGGATCCGCCGAGACCTTTCCCCCGTACTTCTGCCCCGAAATGGCCAAGCATCGCGGGCGGATGACACACTTAAGGCAGGAGCTGAGGAAGCGGATCGAGCAGATGGCGTCGGGCTGGGCTTCTGGCAACATCCAAGCGGTTCTGAAGACCAGGGAGTTCTGGACTACCGTCCAATGCAGTGTGCTGCCTGGGCTTTTAGCCTTTTAGGCTCGTGATTAGGAGACGATCTGGGGCGGAAAGCCTCCCGATTTGGAAAAGCTGGTCAAGGACAATCTCTCCGAGCTCTGTTGCCAGCAGCTCGACCTACTGGAGCGCATCGTTCGCCAAAACGCCACCAGGCATGGGCTCGTGTTCACCACGTCTCCTCTCATCGTCCTAGTTGTTACCGAATGGCTTCGACACCACTTGGGCGACAACGCATACATCGTTAAGGCCACCGCTACCGACCCGATGCCTAACAAACGGAGTGACTTGGTGATGCGGCTATTGCAGCGGTCAAGAGAGCACCCTTCCCAGGCCATAGTCATTGTCACTACGTACAAACTCTTCTCTCATGGCGTCGACGGCCTACAGGATTTTGCAAGCTATCTTATCAAGCTTGGCGAGCCGTGGACGACGAAGGACACGGAGCAGGCTGTCGGGCGAGTCCGTCGCAACGGGCAGGCGAAGCCCGTGTCGATCTATAGTCTGTTCGGTTCGGAGGGCTCCCTTGATTGGGAGACGTATCAAAAGAACAAGAATCACCTCAACCTCTTAGGCGCAGACAGTATCCTAGGGTCACTTGTGGGCGGATCCAGGGAAGCGCCTCTTTTGGTGGATTGAATATTCTTGCACTCCCGTCGCTCCCTCGCATTGATTGTGTTCGGCATCGGGGTGGGACCGGCCGACACTATGCACTACGTTACGAAAAAAGAATGCATGATTTTTTTCTGGGCGCTGGGTTCGTTAGCGCAGCACGTGTGGGTTCGCATTGCTGAGATTCTTTTGCTGTTGGAATGCGCACTGCAGGCATTACCGAACGATGCGTTGAGCCGGCTGCAATCTCGCTGACCTTTTTTTTCTTTCGGTTTTGTTCATTGTTCTAGACCCCCTCTCGATCTGTGCCATTTTTTTTTTGCTTTTATCACTGTTCGCTCACTTCTGCAAGAGGCACGACGACTTGACATTGAACTCATGTAACCAAAAATAGGTATGGCAGAAAAAGAGAACAGACGACCAAACGGCGAGATGGGGAGGTGGTTTGAGCGTCGGGTGGGGCAATGCTATACCACGAACAACATAGGAATAAAGTTGATGAATGAGAAAAAGTAACTCGAGTGCAACTTTGGTCCCCCCTTCTCGCACTCCACAGCTAACCTCTTATTCCTCTCCCCAATCCTAATAGATTCTGCCTTCCTGATCTAAGGCTCACAATCCCCGCGACCCGCTCGGTGCCCCCCTCCAGATGACCTCCACCACCTCGACTGCTGGCGAGGTATGACACCTTCGATGGCGCTCCAATTTTTTTGCTTTACTAATGCGCCTTAGGAGATTTTGCTTACTTTGGGAAGAAGCTCGAAGCGGAGGACGTAGGCAAGATCATATTATCTCTCTTCGATGAGATCGAAATGTCCTACCATAGCTGGCTAGTTGCTAATCTGGTCGAGCCCGGTGGGTACATTTGACTCTATCTCTGACCCCTATGCTGTGCTGCTCTCCTCTTGTCCTAAGGTTGAGGTAGAGAAGAGCATTGAACTGGCTCCCCGAAAAAGGGAGAGGGGGGACTCCTATGGAGACTATTGATGGACCACGATTACGCGAACCTAGTTAGCAAGGTCTGTTGGGTTCCATATTAGATAAGCATCACCGAGGCAGCCGAATTCCTGGATAAAAGGGTTCATATAGATCTAATCGAAATCCGCAAATGAGGGCCCTAAGGGCCTTAAGTGTATGATGTTCGTCGATGGCGAGAACTAGCTACAGCAACCTTGATGTTCTCTCTACGTAAGAGTTGCCTGGAGAAATGACAGTGAAGAAGCAAACAGGGATGGGGAGGTGCATCCGACGAGGGGCGGTTGGATTGGTTGCTGTAGCTCCTATCAATTACTCTTTCCATTGGCAATAACAATGGCCGGCAGCTCTCCGGTTCAGCGCCGCGGTCCCTGCAGACCTGCCTACATGACCCTCCTGTCCTTGATCCGGCTACACAGCCCGAACATGGCGAGAGATTCCATCATTGCCTCGTCCCACCTGTAGTTGCAGAATCGCAGGAACTCGGAGAGGTTGGGAAACCTCCCTTCACGCTTCTCCATGTTGACGCTCCAGTGTAATACCGCCAGGGCCGTCAGTTTCTCCCCCAGTGTCGCTTCTGGTTCTAGCTTGTACAGGGTCAGGTCCTTCGACCCAGTAGCGACTAGGTCCGCAATCTCCAACCGCATGGCAAGGTGGTTGAGCTCAAGCTAGTGAAGTAGTAAAATCAGTAATCTGGCCAGGTCATGGAGAGGGATAACTTTACTTTGCCCATGGCCTCAGCCCCAGTCCACGCCACCACAGGCGCTACGAATCTCGCCGGCTGTGGACTTGTGGCGGGGGACGGACCCTAGCCTTTGCCCTAAATAATATAAGTCTAATTATACTATTTATTATATTATTATAAGTAAATTATATATTATATAATAAAATAGTTTAATTATTTTATTACTTATTAATAAAATGTCTTAGATAATACTTTAGTATTTAATTAGCTTATTTTATTTATCTATTAGTTTATAAGTAAAATACTATTAATAGCTTTTATATTATATTATTTTAATAGTAAAGTTTTAATAAGAACTTACTTATAAAAATTAAATTATAATTATTTATAATTCTACTTAGTAATTTATATAGTAATTTTACTTTTATATAGAAAAGCTTAATAAGTTTTATTATATTAATTATTATTTAAACTAAGATAAAGATTATATATCTTATATATTAATTAATAATTATTAAGATTATATCTATTTATAATAAATAGTATACTTACTATAAAATCTATTAATATTTTCTACTAAGATTATATTAGAATTAAAAGAGATTATAGCTTTCTATAGGAATAATATCTTTTTAAAACTATTCTTTAGTATATAGTATAAGTTTTTACTTAGTCTTTAGTATTTACTTATAATTCTACTTAGTAAAATTATATTTAGAAGAAGTCTTATATTCTTTTAGTTTTAAAGTAATCTATAAAAAGATTATTATAATTATAATAAGATATATTTTATAGACTTTTTATTAAGAACAAAAAGATATTCTTTATAATAAAATAAAATATCTTTAATAGATTATATCTTATTTCTCTTAGTAGTTATTTAACTATTTTTACTCTTTTAAGCTTATACTTTTTAAATCTTATTTTAAAGGAATTAGATTAGCTTTAGTATTAATTAGAATATTATTATATAATAAGATCTTTTATAAAAAGTAGCTTTCCCTTTATAAAGGGATATAATATATAATTAATACTATATTATATATTAATTTCTGTATCTTTAGCCTTATTAGTTTTAAAGCTTATTCATTAACCTTTATATCTACCTAGAGCCTATTTACCTTTTTTATCTTATTCTAGCTTTTCTAACTCTACCTATATTAACCTTATTAGTTATTTTCCCTTAACTATATTATACTACCTTAGCTTACTATATATACTAGCTTAACATACCCTAGTAGCTCTATAAACTAAATATTATATATTAGGTTAAATAACTTACTAATAAGATTTTAGCTTAAATTAGTATCTTTATTTTAGTCCCTAGTAACTTTAGGATAAGACTCAGGCTTTAGGTTATTTATAAGTCTCTTTAGAAGCTCTCTTTCCTTAGTAATAAAGCCTAGGTTATTAATATCTATAGCTATATCTATAATAAGTAAATTATAACTAAAGATAGCTAAATATATCTTTTTAATAGTACTAATTAGATTAGCTTAGCTAGATCTAAAGCTATTAAGCCTATCTAATCTAATGCTTTAAAGCTACTTAATCTTCTAATTAAGGTTATAGTAATAGCTACTAGCATATACTATATAACTAGCTAACTTATCTTCCTTCTAGAATACTAAGTAAATAATAGAGATAAATATTATAATTAGTAGCTTTATTAGTATTAGTATTAGTATTATATTATATTATATATAGTATAGTATAGTATAGTATTATATTAAGTTAAAAAGAAAGTTAACTTAATAATTAATATAAGCTAAGTCTATTATATAGGTTAACTAGAATTAGCTTTTTATAAATTAGAGATATAAAAGTTAAAGAAAAGAACCTAGATTAGTTATTAGTAAAAGCTAAAGGCTTAGGATTAATATATACTATCTTATTAAGAAAGCTTATTATATTTAAAATTACTATGATTTCTAATACTATATATATACCTTATTATACTAATTACTATAAGATAAGCTATATTAGTTTAATCTATCTATTAATATTAACTTAAGCTATATATTTTAAATAAAAAGTAGCTTTCTTAACTATTACTAATAAAATTAATAAATAATATTTTCTTTTCTTTTAAGTTTATTAATTCTAATATTTAAAATTAAGATTATTTATTTTAGTTCTTATGTCTTTTAGGAAAGAAATATCTAATTATCCTATAGAAATACCTTAAGTATAAGATATTATTTCTTAGAATAAAGTTTTATTTTTTTATTCTCTTAAACTTCTAAGAAATAGATTATCTTTAGAATTAAGATTATTTACTTTAGTTTCTAAGTCTTTTAAGGAGCAAGTATTTAATTAACTTATAGAAATATCTTAAGTATAAGATATTATCCTTTAGAATAAAACTTTACTTTTTTACTCTCTTAAACTTACTAAAAAATAAGTTATTTTTATATTAATTAATTAGTATTCTAATTAATTTAATACTTTAATATTTAAAGGCTTTTTATTTTTAAATTTTAAGTATCTTAAAGGACTATTTATAAGATTAGTTTTCTCTATTTAATACTTAATAAAAAGATTATAGAATATTAAATAAATATACTATTAAGTTTAATATCTATTTAACTTAAAAGTCTTTATAAAACTTTATAAGTTCTAATAGTTACTTAATATTTCTATTAAGATTATTAACCTTTTAAGATAATATTATTAATATTTAAAGGACTTAATGATAACTATTAATTTATAGTTTAAAGTCTTATAATTAAACTTTAGACTATTAAACTTTTAAGATTAACTTACTTTAGTTTTTTCTTATTTTAACTTTTTTTAAAAGATTATTAAAAATAATAAAAAGATTTAAATATCTATAGATAAGCTTATAATAAAAGTTATAAAACCTTAAGAATACTTAGATGTTATAGAACATTTTAGGTTCTTTTCATTTAGCTATTATTTAGATTCCTTTAAGGTCTATTAATATTCTTTTATCTAAAAGGATAAATCCTAAGAAATCTACTAAGGATTAATAGAAAGAATACTTCTTTAGATTTATAAAGAATTTAATTCTTTTTAACTATTTTAATACTTTTCTTAGGTATTTTATATAAGAATTATAGTTTATTAAGTAAATAAAGATATTATCTAAATAAACTATATAAATTATATTAATTAAGCTTTATAAGGCTTAATAAATTTAATCTTAGAATATTATTAGTATATTTATTAATTTAAAAGGTATTACTAAATACTTAAAATAACTATAATAAGTCTAAAATACTATTTTTTACTTATTATTATCTTAAATTTAAAACTAATAATAAGTATCTTTAATATTAATCTTTAAGAAATACTTAGTACTTTAGATTTAATTTATAATCTTAATAATAAGAAAAAGAAAATACTAATTCTTTTTAATTATAATATTTGAGCCTTAATAGTCTACATATAACTATAAAGATTTATTTAGTTTTAGTATAATAAGGATAAATATTCTTATAGAACTCTTAGAGAACTAAATATAACTATTTATTAGATTTTCCTTAAGATATTCCTATAGTATTATAAGTACCTTCTAAGAAAGTAAATAAATAAGACTAAAAGGAGATTCTATTCTTAAGAATAGCTTAATTATATAATTTATTCTCTAAAAGGAATAAAACTTAAGTAATTTAAATAGAAAGTTCCTTTTTCTTATAGACTTTATCTAATTATTATCTAAAAGATAGTAATTTCTTTCTTAAAAAGAAAAAATATAAATCTTTAAGATACTTTAGTATATATATTTAAACTTATACTTAGGTATTATTTTAAGTATAATCTATTTAATTTTATAAGACTATTATTTTTAATTTAAGTCTAAAATAATCTTTAAGTCTTTTAAGATAATTATAGATAGTATTACTAATTATCCTTTTCGAGTTAAGTCTCTTTTAATTTCTATTATAATTTAAGTAAATATTTCTATATATCTTTAATAAATAATTATAGTAATTAGAACTCTCTAGGTATTCTTAGTAAAATATATAAAACTACCTATTAATTCTAATTCTAGGACTTTAGTTTTAGCTTTCTTAAGTCCTAAGTAATATACTACTATATTACTAATTATATTTAGCTTAGTATAAAAGTCTATTAATACTATAGTTTTAATAGGCTTTTACCTATTAATAGTAATCTTAGTTATAAGAATAAGTTTAACTTATATAAAGAGAGAATTAGTCTTTAAAGAATCTAACTCTTTAATTATTACTTTTTTCTTATTTTCTTTAAGTCTTTTTTCTTTCTTTTTAAAGCTTATAGTTTTACTTTAATCTTATTTTTCTTAGGATAGATATTTACTAGATAATCTTTACTATTATAAATAGAATTATTTTTTAGTTTCTTCCTAGTATAATTATATTTTCCCTAGGTTTTTTACCTATTAATCTTATCTTATTTAAATAACTTATTAACTTATAAATATCTCTAGCTCTTTAAGTTAATTTTAGAGCTAAAGTAATATCCTTTTCTCTTAAACCTATAGATTTACTTTTAAGTATCTTAAATTTAAAATACTAATTATATTATCCTTTAATAAGACTTAAGTATTTTAATATTACTTTAAAAGGTTATTTTTACCTTTAAATTAAATAGTAGTTTTAAGAGGTAAAATAAAGCTTATTATTAATCTAAGGTTTCTTTTATATATTTCTTAAGGGAATTAAGATAAATATAAAACTTATATAAGCTTTAATTTTCTTTTTACCTAGTATTTTCTAACTAATTAGAGATAATTAGATTCTAATTTAAAGAATCTTTAATTAAGATATTATTCTAAATTTCCTAGTTCTTACTTATTATAGCCTTAATCTATCTCTAAAATATATTCTAACACTAGAATTAGAATCCTTATATATATATTACCCCTAATTCAATAGTATATTAGGGCTATAGTAATAGTACTAATATACTACTAATAGCTATTAATTCTAAGATATATAGCTTTAACTAAAGCTAATATAACCCCTTAGTAGGAATCAGCTAGTATATATAAAGCAAAAGTAATAAACTTACTATAGAACTAACTAGAATACTAGTAGATAACCTTAAAGCTAAAGTATATAATACTATTACTAGAATTATCTTTCCTCCTCTTCTTAAATAGGTCTAGACTATAGTCTAGGCCTATATTAATATACAGGAGATATAGGTATATACCTCCTATAATATTAATACCTTATATAACTATAAAGTAACCCTTAAAGAACAAATTACCTTAAATATTACTACTACCCTAACTATTATTATTAATACTACCCTTACTAGGACTTTAGACTATAGTAGGGACTAACTCTTATATATATTAATTATAGTATAAAACCTTATAATCCTAAGCTATATAAGCCCTAAGTAAACTACCTAAAACTATATTAAATATAAAGTTACTATTTATATAAGGAATATACTTTCTAATATTAGTAGCTAAATACTAAAAAATACTATTATAATAGTAAACTATACTTATAGTAATACTAATATTATTATAGCTAGAAAGCTCCTAAGTAGTAATATAGTCCTTATATTCCTTACTATAGATAAGGTATAAGCTAGATATACTAAAGACTAGGTTACTAAGGCCTTTAGTGAAAATATAGCCCTTTCCCCTTCTACCTTTATAGTAATAGTAAAGGGAATCTAACTTATATCTATCTCTAATAATACTAATAAGCTTATTAAAGAAATTACTAAAGCTAACTAGCTAAAAGTCCTCTAGGTAAAAAAAATAGAAGGCTAACTAACCTAGTCTTAGTATAAAAGTAAACCTAATTATATATATTAGCTCTATTAAGGAAGCTAACTACCTCTATAATAATAGCCTACTCCTTAATATATAGCTATATAACTATAAACTATTTAATAAGAAGCTCTAATCTACCTAATATTATAACTACTTTAAGTTTAAACACTTAGCCTAAAACTACAAATTAAACCTAACCTACAGATACTATAGAGATAGTATATACCCTAATAAAGAAGGATACCTAGTAGAGTATAATAAAATCCTATAATAATATATCCTTTACAAAAGGAAATATTCTACTTAGAGCTAAATTTACCCTATTATAGCTATATATTAGGCCTAAGCTAAAGAAAGCTATCCTAATAGACCTCTTTATTTTTAGGAATATATAGTACCTAAGCCCCCTAGAGATTAGAGTCTCCTATCCCCCTTAATAGCCTAACTTCTAAGAGCCCTTATACCTAAGAGGCCTAAAAGGCCCTTAGGCTTACTAAATAAATAATATTAAATATCTACTAACTAGTCCCTAACCTAGGCCTATACCCCTACTATACTATCCCTACTATTAATATATATTACTATATCCTTACTATTACCCTCTCCCCCCTAAATTATTAACTAATACTTATACTTTTCTAGAATACTAACTAATAGCTTACTCTTACCTATATTACCCTATAGGCCTATAGTAAATATAATATAATAGTACTTCTTAAGCTAAATAGAAACTCTAAAACTAAGGCCCTAGCTTACCCTAGAAGATATAACTACTATATAATCTACTATAGTAGGTATATAGTGATTTATATTAATAAATAATATAGACCTAAGTTATAGACATTATAAGCTAGGGAAGACTAGGCTAGTATTACCTTTATAAAAACCTAACACTGAATTATAGCTCTCTATAACCCCCTAAATAGTAGAGGTAAGTTATCTATACTATAAGCCCTAGCTAGTACTATACTAACTAACTATATACTACTTATTAGTAACTTTAACCTTTACTACTTACTTTAGGATTACTATAGCTAGTTAGACTAGGGTAATAACTACTTTATTAAGGAAGTATAATACCTCTAAGTTAGCCTCCTTACACCCTAAGGTATAGTCACTAGATTAGCCTAAAACTACTATAATAGTACCCTTAACCTAGCCTAAGCTACTAAGGCTATTAATACAATATATAAAGGAACTAACTATAACCTAGAAGGATCTAATTACTTCCTATAGTATATCTATATTATAACTATCCTAGAAGAACTAGCATCTAAACTAGACCCTAGATATAATTAGAAGAAGACTAACCTATAGAATACCCTTAATAAAGTAGTAGTTTATCTTTAATAGACCTAGAGTATAATAACTTCTATAGAAGCTCTTAATAAGGCTATTAACTAGCTTATAGAGTAACTTAAAGTAATTACCTAATTTATAACCCTAAAGTAGAGGAAATCTAGACCTTATTATAACCTATAGTAGAATAGTAAAATTACTAAAGTAACTAATAAGCTTAAATAAGCCTATTATAGAGTATAATATACTAGCTAACTTTTAGACTAGTATATCTTATCTAAAGTATAAGTATAATAGGATTAGTATATAAAGAATATATAATACTCTTACTAGAGAGAACTCCTTACTAACCTCCTAAGATATAATATATTAAAATTCTAGAAGATAGAAAGATAAGCTAAGCTATATAGTAGTACTATAGTAACCCTACTATAGCTCCTACCTCTTACCTAATAAGACTACCTAGAGCTAGTAATACTCTATATAGATAAAACTAAGATCCTTACTAGGAAATTCTTCCCTAAGCCCTAAGCTAATAACTCTAACCTCCTCCCCCTACTTCTACCTAGATTACTTAAACCTAAGTTAAGCCTAATATACCCTAGAATTACTCCTAGTAAGATTAGTAAAGCCCTTAGTAAGATTAGGTTATAAAAAGCCCTAGGTAAAGATAGAATTCCTACTAGCTTCCTTAAAGTATATAGTAAGCTATTTATACTAGTACTTACTAAAATAGTAAATATAAGTATTATAATTAGTTACTTCTTAACCTACTTCTATATTATAATTACTATAGTTATTCTAAAAGCTAATAAGACCCTAGTATAATAATAAACTATATTAGGCTAGTAACTAATCTCTCTACTTAATATTATTAGTAAAATTATTAAAATAGTTATTAGCTAGTATATTATAACTATAGTAGAAGTAAAAGGACTATTACCCTTAGGGTAAATAGGTAATAGGCTAAGGAAGTCTATAGAACTTATATTAGTAGTTATTATAGAAGTAGTATATATAGCCTAGAGCTAATATAGCCTTACTTCTCTCTTCTAACTTAATTTAAAAGGGGCCTTTAATATAGTAGATTATAGATAACTTATTATAACCCTATAATAAATAGGCTTCCTTAGATAGCTCCTATTATAGCTTAGTAGTTATCTTATAGTATAAAAGGTATACCTTTAATTTAATAGCTAAATCTCTAACCCTATTAAAGTCTAAGTAAGTATCCCTTAAGGATCTCCCCTATTACCTATACTATTTATTCTCTTTGTTTTTAGCCTTTATAAAGCCTTAAAAAGAGCCCTAGAGATATTAGTTATTAGATTTACAGATAATACTAATATACTTACCTTTAGATATAATATAAAAGAGACCTAAGCCTAACTTAAGACTACCTAGGAAATCTATAATAACTAAGCTAAAACTAATAGAATAATATAGGAACTAGATAAGATAGTACTTATATACTTTACTTAAAAGTATATATTAGACTAGACTTAGATCTAACTTAAGGACCTAATAATTATACCTAAAGAGTTATATAGATTCCTTAGACTCTTCCTATACTAGAAACTACTATAGGGACTATATATTAATTACCTAAAAGGAAAGTTAAAATACTAATATTAGGCTCTTACTATAATTATAATAAGTATATAGGGGGTTAGCCTTAAAGCTACTAGATTACTCTATATATAAGTTATATAATTAACTATAGGTTATAGTACTAGAGCCTACTATACCCTAATATCCCTTAGGGGAAAGCCTTATAGGATTATATATATACTTACAACAGAATAGACCTAGGCCCTATATATTATCTTAGGGGCCTATAAAGCTACCTTAGTATACCTACTTAAAACTAAGCTTATTATCCTTCCCCTTAATATCTACCTTAACAAATTAGCTACCTAATTCTATAGCTATACTAAAAGGTAGAATACTATACTACTTATTAGGAATACCTCTATAGTAGCTATAAGATAGATTTACTATAAATAGTATTAAGAGCTATAGTAGTAACTATAGTAGGAAGTTAAGGACTAGCTCTAAAGCTAGCTCCCTTAAAGTTAAAGCTAAGGAGTAAGCCTTTAGACTATTTAAGCCTATACCTTATCTGAATAGACTATAAGGTAAACTTAACTCTAGGATAAGGTAAGAGAGTACTAGGGTTTAAACTATCTTAAACTAGTAGAAGTCTACCCTCTAGCTAATAAGAAGAAAGTACTATACCTATATTAAGGCTTAGATAAGTACTAAAGTTTAATACTTATATAGCTTAGAATAGGAAAAATCAGGCTAAGGAGCTTCCTCTTCTTAAGATATATACCTAATATACTCTTATTATAATACCTATATAGGACTAGTAAAGAGATACCTAAGTATATTATTATCTTCTACCTAAGATTTATTAAGTAATATAGCTACCTTATAAACCTACTATAGGACTAATATAAGCTTAGGATTTAACTTTTAACCTATAAAATAGCCTAGCTATTTACCTATTAGTTTCTTAACTAATACCTTATTCTATATTATAAGCTTACCCTATAGATCTATAGTAACTATAATTATAAGGTAGAAGTAAAGTATAAGCTTATAGTATAATTAATATAAAACCTTAGCTACTAGGTAGGAGTAACTTACCTCTATACTAAGTACTTCTAATCCCTCTCTTAGAGAGACTAAATATACCTAGAAAAAGCTATAAAGGGTAAAAAACTAGCCTAATTATAATAGCTACCTTCTAATTAAATCCTCTGCCCCCCTATTAAGTCCTCTAAGCCTATAGTACTAACCTATAGACCTATCCTAAACCTATACCTCTACTACCTACTGCCTAACCCTACTCCCTATCCTCTATCTCCTTATCAGTAAGGGTAGTACTACTACTATTACTATTATTATTATTATTATTATTATTATTACTCCCTATATAAGAGCCTCTAAGATTAGAAGACCTAAGAGGCCTAGAAAGGTAATATATTAGGGCTAGAGCTAGACCTATAATATATTTAAGGTACTTAAGTACCCTAGTAATATAGTTAATTCTACTAACTAGCTTATTAAGCTAATTAGACATTAGGCCTATAGTTACTACTATAGGTATAATATATATACACTTAGGTACCTAACTCTTTACCTAAAGGGCTATCTCCTTAAGCTTCTTAAGCTCCTCCTCCTATACCTAAGTTAGTAAAACATCTATATAATATAATTAACTTATACTTATATTAGCTCTTATACTCTTATATAGGAAGGCCTCTACTAGGGCTTAAGTAGTAGTAATAGTAGGGAATAGTAAAGGTATATAGGTCTTATATATATATATATAAGCTATATAGTTACTTACTACTATATTTACCTAGTCTTAGTAGAGACCTACTATACTATCTTTATCTATCTATATAATATATATAGAATAAGGGATATCCTATATTACTCCTAAGGGAGTAGGTATAATATCCCCTAAAGTAGTTACTCCCTCCTCTTTAGCCTTTCTCTTTATTTACTTAGGTTAGCCTAAGTATATAGTAGGAATACTTTAGGAGGAACTTACTAATATAGCTAGTATTATTATTATTAGTATCTATATATAAATAAATTAGTAATAGCTATTATAGCTCTCCTACTAAGGAACTATACTATATTTATTATTATTATTATTATTATTATTATTATTATTATTATTATTATTATTATTATTATTATTATTATTATTATTATTATTATTATTATTATTATTATTATTATTATTATTATTATTATTATTATTATTATTATTATTATTATTATTATTATTATTATTATTATTATTATTATTATTATTATTATTATTATTATTATTATTATTATTATTATTATTATTATTATTATTATTATTATTATTATTATTATTATTATTATTATTATTATTATTATTATTATTATTATTATTATTATTATTATTATTATTATTATTATTATTATTATTATTATTATTATTATTATTATTATTATTATTATTATTATTATTATTATTATTATTATTATTATTATTATTATTATTATTATTATTATTATTATTATTATTATTATTATTATTATTATTATTATTATTATTATTATTATTATTATTATTATTATTATTATTATTATTATTATTATTATTATTATTATTATTATTATTATTATTATTATTATTATTATTATTATTATTATTATTATTATTATTATTATTATTATTATAGTTATTATCCTTAGCTATATAAAGAAGTTAGCTACTATAGTAATAAGACTATAATAAAGCTATAATACTAATAAGGCTATAATAAGAAGCAGGGGAATATATATATTAATAATCCTAGATAGAAGAAGAGATATTAGTAATATACTTAAGGCTTAGTACTAATGTAGGTATAACTGTAGGTATAGGGAAGGGTAACTTACGGAGGTGTTAAGGAAGGAAAGGGAAAAGGAGGGCCTTATAGACCTAACGAAGAGACTAAATAGTAGAAATCCTAGCTATAGCTGCTAGCTGCTAATAGCTGCTAAGTACTAGGCCTATACTGGTATCTAGCTACTTACAGTTAACAGCTAATAGTTCTACTAATAGCTAATAGATCTACTAACAGCTAAACCTACCTACTTAAAATCTAGGGCTCTGATTATAGCTGTATAATAAACCTATATATACCCTATAGATATAGAGATATACAACTAGTATATAGCTAATATATACCTACCTTAGCCTAGACCTAAAGGCTTAATAAGGGTTTTTCTTTCTTATTCTTCTTCTTTTTTCTTCCTTATCTAGTAGGAAGAGGGATAATTCTAGTCCTAGTAAAAGGACTATTTACTTATATACTATAATAGTATAAGGGGCCTAACCTAGGCCTACTATAGAAGTAATATAGGTTTTTATCTATTTTGGTTTTTCCTGTATCTATATAGACTAGAAGTACTATTTACCCTCTAGGTCTATAGTATATAAATAAATAAATAATAAATAATAATAAAATTACTAAAATATACCCCTAAGTAGTAGAACTATTATATAATTATAGAATACTTACTAAGCCCTTAGTATTAAATACCTAAGTATAAAATAAAGATACTAAATATATTATAGTTATTATTATCTAAAAGAGCTATATAATATAAATAGAAGCTAAACTATTTAAATACCTATAGCTAGAGTTAATAAAGATAATAACTTACTTTTATAACTAGATACTCTTAGTATAAAGAAATAAGAAAACCCTATATAAGCTATTCTATTATAATTTTTACTCTAAGGAAACTATAAAGCTTAACCTCTTATATCTTTAAGCCTATAGCTATAAGGTATTTATACTTATAGTAGATATATAATTATAAAGAAATTAACTATAAAGATAATTCTTAAGAGCTTAGATTAGCTTCCTAGTTAACTATATATTAAGTAATTCCTTTAGAGTATAGAATCTACTATAGAAAGAAGTCTTTACTATAAGGGATATTATATTTAATAAGTACTAAATATCTAATAGATACTTAGAGAGCTTTTAGGATAATTTACTATAGGAAAACCTAAAAGTAATATAGAAATAAATCTAAGAGTTACTTATATAATAAGAATAAACTAGATAGTAAGTATTATAGTTATTAGATAATAAAGCTAATAAAATCTAAGATAATTCTAAAGATAAATAACCTACTAAATATTTACTAAATAAACTAAAAATAAGCTTAGTAAAAGATAATATAAATAAGAGATATACTATAACTAAGTTTAAAGTACTTTTAACCCCTTTAGAGTTATTATCTACTATATTCTTTTATACTTTAACTATTAGTCTTAGTATAAAAAGGTATAATAAGGAAAAGATAAATAATAAGATAATAAGTAAAATATTTACTAAGTAGTTAGTAAAATATAAAACCTTATTTAAGGTAGTTTTTCTATCTAGAAGACTATAATCTTTAAAATACTATATAAGTAACTACTAAGTAGTTAATAGTAATCTAATTAGCTCTAAAAGACTATTTAATAGAGAAAGTATAAATAATCCTTAACTTAAATTATATATAGGAAAATAAGAAGCTCTTAGGGATAAAATAAGCTCTATTAATCTAGTAGGAAAGTAAGAAGCCCTAAGGGATAAAAAGAGCTCTATATATAGAAAGGAAAGATAGCTTAGTATTAGTACTTACTAGAGACTATTAGAGCTACTTTCTAGCTTATATATAAAGAGATCTAGTTATTTATACTAGAATATAATACTTATAGTAGAAAAGATATACTTATAAAGTTATAGGAAATCCTAATCCTAGATTAAAGTTATTAAGTCTATAGTAAGTAGTTATAAAGTACTTAGCTACTACTAAGTATATATCTATAAGCTTAATAAGTATAATAGATTCCTTAAGATTAAAGTATATCTTATTATATATAGTAACTAATAAGTAATTAATAGCTAAGAGACTTATATAGTAATCTTTACTAGTATATTATTTAAGACTCTTATAACTCTAACTAACTAATTTAACTATAATATACTATAATATAATATAATTAATATCTTTATATATATAAAACTTAATAAAGATATATATATAAAGATACTTAGAGGATACTAAAAGCTAGGAATAATCTTAAAGCTATAGAAAGCTCTCTATAGGCTATAAAGATTCCTTTTACTATAGTAAAAGTATTTTAAGAAAAGCTTACTATAAGTAGGCTTTTACTAAGTACCTAATAAAGACTACTATTAACTTTATAAAGATATTATCTTCTTTTTCTATATAGATAATTATATTTTATATTTTCTACTATAAATAAAGAGTAAAATAATAAGACTAATAAAAGATCTATAGAAAACCTATTACTTAGAAGAAAGCTAACTCTTATATTAGTTCCTAGGAATTAAAGTTATTTATAATAGAAAAAAATAGTACCTTTAGCTTTTATAGTCTTTATATATTAATAAAATATACTAACTATTCCCTAAGGGTACCTTAAACCTATAATTAATAATCCTAATAATATAAGAAGAACTAATATTTTATAAGGAGATTATAAACCCTAGGAATATTAACTTATATTAATAAAAGATTAATACTATTATATATATTACTATAATAACTTAATCTAATATTACTTTTACTATAAGCTAGCTTATTAGGTTTAACTAGAACTTAGAGCTTTAATACTAATAAGTAGTTAACTAAGCTTTAATATACCTTATTTAAACCTAAGATCTTTCTCTTAAATATAGTATTATATCTAGATATAAGGAAAATAGCCTATAAGTAGTATTAAATATAGGTTTTACTAATAACTTAATAAATTATTAGAGCTTTTAAGTATTTATTATAAAGCTATTTAAAGGGATTACTTCTTAAAGAGTAAATAAATAGAATACTATTATTATATTAACTACTAAAGTTAAGTTTCTTATTTTATCTTAAGTAATAAAGAAAACTTTCTTTATAAGCTAATTTATTTTTACTTTATAAATTAATTTATCTTTACCTATTATATACTAAATAGTTATTATACTTATAAAAGTTACTATTAAATATAATAATAAATAGACTATTTAACTAATAATAACTAAACTTATATAACTATATATAAAGTTAAGATATATTAATATATATAACTATTAGCTATAGTAGGAAATAATAAAGAAAAAGATTAATATAATATATACTTTATTAATATAACTACTTACTAATAGCTTAATAAAGAGCCTACTAAAAAAGAGATTTATAAAGTTTATTTAATAACTTAAACTTATAGACCTTTTAAAGATATTAAAGTAAAGAAGAAAGAATAAAAATTATAGCTTAATAGTAATACCTTTAAGCTAAAAGGGTATATTAGATTAGAATATATAAAGAGTAACTCTAAGGGAGATTATATAGAGCTAGATAAATATTTACTAAGTAGAGCCTAAAGAGGAAGATAGTTACCCCTAGTAGAATCCTAATAGCCCCACTTTTAGGATAGCATTATAATCCTAATAAAGGGTCAAAGGGGGTCAAGAGGGAGATAACACGGATACACATAATACACACACATCTAAGCCATCTGAGTGTCATGCTAGCCTTTCAACAGGGGGTCCTTACTTGCTGCTGTGCCTTTTCCCCAGGGCAGTTCTGCGGTACCTGTACAGTGCGTGCATGGGGTGGATGCCTGGCCGTGCGCGCGGGGCACAATGAATGCCTGAGACGGGTACTCTGCGCCTGCCATGTCTACACGGCATGCCTGGCTGCACTAGGCAGCAATGTTAGTGCCTTGATTTATGCATGCTGTGCCAACCTCTCAGTCCGAGCGGCCGACCACAAGAATGATCCACCACCAAGTGCTCTTTCTTTTCGACCAGGAATGACATTGGAGTGGATTGCACAATGACTGGAAGAAGACTCTCCAATTGTGCAGACAGCCCTCCTAAAAGTACCACCAGCTGCACTCGTCTCTCCCACCTCAACCAATTGCACTGACACGCCGCATAGAAAAAGCCAAGATTGCATCTCATGACACCTGCGCAGAATGGTGCAGCATACAGCAAGATGGCACAGTCCTGCTGGATGAGACAAATATTAAGTGCGTTTTGACACAGAGCGAGCGCCAAGATTCCGCCATGATGCGACACGTGGTTCAAGGCAGAGGCTTGAGTGCAAAGGTGCATCCTTTAATCTTCCGCAACACGCCGCCTGACACTTCGAGCCCGGTCAATTTGCGCACTCTCTCGTTTCTCACCGCTCTCGTGGCAGACGCCGTAGAAGGCGGCTCACAATACCGAATGTTGACGCATCATCAAAAACGATCCGTTGCTGTTGGTGTTCGTGATCTCTACATTGCCGAGTCACACCACCTCCTAGACGAAAACGAGAAGCACACCCTAGCGCAGATGCTACACATTGTAGATGAGAGCCTGGACACGCTACAGACCGGTGGGATGACTGTTTCATTCTACCCATCCAAAAACTTTACCATCATGAAGTTCATCCAGGACTTGGACAACATAATGGCAGCTACCCAGTTGGAGCTATACGCGCAATACATGGACACACCAAAGCTGTTCGCCGTCTTCGTCAATGCAGCAGACCTGTCTTATCACAACTTCGAGAACATTGTCCCCTTGGACGCTTGGGTGGAGGCGACGATGGACAAGAAACGTACCCCGGAACTGGCAGCGTCTTTCACCGATCCGACTCAGTTACAGGACGGCCTTGACATATTTACCTCTAAACTGCAGGGTTGCACGGCTGACCTGCTGAAAGACCTGTCGTCACTGGATCTATACAAAGCTCTCGAGGTGGAGAGAGGTTCATTTTCCACTCTGCCTTACTTAGCAAGGCATTGACCCAAGCCCTCAAGGCCAGTAATGTACTTAGGAAGCTGGCAGGTGGTCGGCTAAGCTCATCATTCGAGTTCGTCAACTACGTCTTTAGGTGCAACCGATTCGAGCCCCAGGATTCTAATTTCCATTGCCATTTGGACACTCCGTACTACGATAATGCCCGCTCCCACGTGTCCAAGTATACGCTGCTGATCTACTTGACTGGCGGACAGAATGAGTCTGTGTTGCGTGTCAAGGATGTGTCCCTGGACGAGGTTGATAAAATGACCTGTGTCATTTTTGACCAGCGATGTGAGCATGAAGGACGGCCATTCTTGACAGGAACGAAAACGTTCGTTCGAACGGAACTGGTCTTCAAAGATGAAAAGCTGAGTCGTAACGATCAGGCGGCGGCACTGTTTTCCGAGGCGTGTTACATGACTGGTCAGAGTATGTTTGACAAGGATATGACCTCCTATTCTCACGAGTGCTTCGAGCGCGCAAATTCTCTACGCTGGGCAGTCGAAAAGTCTGCGAGTCAACCACCGGTCTACCTCTCGAAGGAGTTTCAAGACATACAATTCCTCACAAATGGGTACAACTATTGGTTTCCGAGAGGCAGTGGATTCGACGCGAAAGCCTGTACATTGGTGGCAGTACTGGACTATTTCAACTGCAAAGTCGGTCAACAACCTTTCCAGTCACTCTCTAGCGCAACCAAAATTCAAGAGCGGATATACAGCACGCAAGAGATCTGGTCACTTCTGCTACGTGACCAGGCAAAAAAACCCCGTGGCTTCAAGAGGCTTCAGGAGAGCGACGTTGACTCGCTGATCAAGACCGGCCCACACAAACCTTTCCTTTGGCACTTTGAAGATTGGGATGGGGAGCCTGAGGAAATCGAGCACTTCGAAAAGGACGGAGATGGATGCTGCCCAATGCATTCGTTTCCCATGTTCAACCCCTGGAAAAATGAGGACGTCATGAAGGCATACGACCTGTGTTGCGACTATACGCGCAAACGACTGCTCCGCGCCCCTTTGCTCTTGTTCGATCAGGAGATCATCATAAACGAGGACAGCATACAGGTAGTTGGCGACAAAATCTTCATTTTGCGAGACCAAAATTGCCACCCCATCCGACCAGTCAACTTCGCCGCATGTTGGTGCGACGAACCAGCGCCTCCAGACTTCATCGTCGTTGGAGAAGAGATCGTATCACCGGACCTCCTAGTACCACCAATTACCCTGCACGAATCTCCGGAGGGCTACACGTTGGGACTTGACTTTTTCCGCAACGATTGGATGCTGAAGGTTGATGAAGAGCACTCTATCCCTGTGCCGGATTTGTCTGAGAGGCCCGACGATGAGACCCCTTTTGTCATTAGGATACCGGAATCAGCTGAGGGCATGGAACGAGTATTTAACTATTGGGAATGATTCGTCGTCGACTACGCATGAATAATGACGGGATATCAGACACGAACACGCAAAATAATTGCATATTGGTTACGGACGACTCTAAATTCTTTGCACTAGAAATATACACAGTGCCTGCTTCGAAAGCCCTTTAAACTGGCCGCAATATTCGCGACTGCGGAATGAATATGATTGTACTGAGCTACTTAGCAATTCAAACAAGGGAAAGGTACGTGCCGATCCGACGCCACAGAGGACGGCGGTAATACTCGTCCAGAAATTGAATCTCCTCAACAGTGAGAACGTTACGACCAGTAGTTAGATCCGCTGTGGCGGGATTTTGCCACTTTGTGCGCCTGGTGAGCTTGTATGCGATAGTAAATGTCGCGATGAGGATCAGGCCGATTGTGTACTGGAAGAAGTTGTTGGCAGTGAAGCCAGCGCCACCCTACGGGATTATGTGTCAGCGTATGTAATGCGCTACTCTTGGAAAGAAGGTCTGCATAGGAGAATCCAACGGTAGAGGAACTGAAGGCGACAGAAATGACACCGGGAAAATGACTTACCAATGGGTTGATGGCACTGTACATCAGGCAGACCAAGAGCATGGCAGACACAACCATCAAGTAAGCAGGCATAAACGGCCATGCCATGGATCGCCAACCGTAGGTTTGATCGAAAATCTTGTCGTCCTGGGCGCGCAGAGCTTGGTGGAAGCGGAAGTTGGTGAACGATATAATGGCCCAGTTGGAGAAGAACGAAGCGCTGGTGATGGAAATGAACCAGTTCAGAGCTGTTGTACCTCCGCCTATGATCAGAGCGTTAGCAAACGGTGTTATCAATAGTATTGAAAAACATGAAAACACTCACCACTGAGGCTCATATAACTCATGACGACACCAACAACAGCACTAATAGCGAGAGCCCAACGAGGCCTTCCAAGCTCGTCACACTTGGCCAGACTGGTCGGAACAAGGCCCTGTAGCGCCATGGTACGAAGGACGCGGGAGGGGAGGTAGATTGACTCGAGCGCAATAGCCAAGATTCCAATGATCATGCAAACGTTGATGATGTCGGGAATCACCTTCAGCCCAGCGTTGGACGCCGCAATGACAAACGGGGAAGCCGCAGAGCCCGAAGCTCCGAGAAGACGAGGGTCGTCGGAGGGCACGAGGAGGCCGATGAAGACAACGCAAACCATGTACATGAAACCGACTCGGATGGGTACCAATGTCGCGGCGTGGGCCATCGAGTAGCGAGGGGACTTGGCCTCTCCTCCCATGATGCCAATGAAGACTTGGTCACCAACGGCCCAGATGGCCAGAAGAGAGCAGCTCGCGAATCCCTAAGCAAGTCATGAGTCAGTCAAGTATTCTTATCACTATCTTGGCAGAAGTTCCTACCCCGAATCCGTTCTGGAATGCCAGCCCGTCTGCCCAGTAACTCCCGTTGTGGACAGAGCCGGTAGGCCCAGCACCCGCGATGAGGGCCAGCGAGAGCCCGATGATGATGAAGAACAGAGCGATCTTGACGAGGGATCCGATGCATTGCAGCCAGGCAAATGCTTTGTTGGGGAGTACGAAGACGACGAGGCAGATGACTAGGAAGATTGAGACTAGGCCACTTTGTTAGTAAAAAGACCTGGCTAGCATGCCGAGATACTTACTCAACGCGGCTTGCGGCACCACGCCCTCTGCCCAGTAGTCGACCAGGACAACAAAAAACTCGGCTTCGGCGGCAAAGACGGCGATCCAACCTGGAACAAGTCAGCCATACGGGCAATGGGCACAAGCGGGCCAGGAAAACAACGAACCAAGCCATTCGGCAAAGCCAGCCCCAAAGGCAAGAGCCGGATCAACCCATCGGCCAGCGTAGTCGATGTAGTTGCCAGAAGTCGGGAACGCAACAGTCATCTCTCCCAGAGTCTGGAGGTTGGCCCAGACTCCGCTGCAGACCATCAGGTAGGCGAGGAACATGGTGCCAGGTCCTCCGTTGGCGAGGGCCTTTCCGATAGCAATGAACAATCCGCTGCCCACGCTGGAGCCTAGTGAGATGATCTATACAGATTTATTAGCAGCTTTTCCTGCGAAGTGCGGGAAGGCAACAAAGTCGTACGTGGATTTGTCGCGGCGTGAAGCTCCGGTGGAGATCTCCAAAGGCATCGTCTGTGTCAGAGACAATTTGGCCCTGATCGAGAGAGCTTCTGGTCGGTTCGATGGAGTTCGGCTTCTCGTGTCCGCCAAGCGAGTGCTTCTCGCCATTGTCCAAAGTACCCGCCATGTTTGCAGTACACTTGGTTCGTTGGAGTGGATGTCGGTAGCGAGAAGAGATGGAGGCGATGCTAGGGGAAAAGCAAAGAGTCGGAGGTATTGGAGCCTGTATCTATAAGTTTCATGTCCATTTCAAGTGGATGAGGGCTCCTTATTGTACGCCAATAGGGACGTACGCTTATCTCACACCTGGCATCTGTGGTTGCGGAGTGCAGATAGCTTCACCTAGACCAGGATGCGCTAACCTCGGGGCCCACCTTCCCTTTGCACAATCCCGTATCGTCAGCCGTGTTCCACCTTGATTGTGACTGAAAGGAGCTAATCAGGCCGAGACGAATCAGTCGGGTGTGGGAATCCTGAGTCAGTTGCAGCCGAGGCAGAACTATCTTCATCCTCTATTCAATACCGCTGATAAGCGTTTACTGCGCAGTCCGCATATTATATCTGCTATTTGTCTATCATTCGCCCGGCGTCTCGGTCTTTCAGATATCGGTCTCAAGCTTCACCATGGCACCGCATCTGAACGGCGACTCTCCGGCCACCGACTTGGCTCCGGGAACTCTGGTATCAGTCAAGAGAACCGGCGAGACCACGGGCAGTAGCAGCTCCAATGCGTTAAAGGCTCTTAGTCAAGGCGTCACGCTGCCCGGAAGGCCTTTGTTTACAGATGTCGAGAAGGCTCGGCATCATATGTTGGAGCACATGGCGGGGGCGTTTCGAGTACTGGCTCGCCATGGATGTGTCGAAGGGATCAGCGGGCATATCTCACTGAGAGACCCCGAGGATGCCAGTGTGTTCTGGACCAACCCGTAAGCGACTTTACATAAAGACAGGAACAACATCTCACCAGTTTCACGCAGTCTCGGCCTTCACTTTGCGCTCTTGAAGCCCCAAGACATGATCCTGCTGGACACAGAGGGCCAAGTCGTGGGTGGCAACACGTCGCATCCCGCCAACGCAGCTGGCTTCCTCATCCACAGAGCGCTGCACGAAGCCCGAGCCGACGTCAACGCCGCGTGCCACTTCCACTCGCCGCACGGAAAAGCGTGGTCTGCCTTTGCCCAGCCGCTGGAGATGATCAACCAGGACGTCACCATCTTCTACGGCGCTGCGCAGGCTGTGTACGGCGACTTTGGCGGCATTGTGCTCAAGGACGAGGAGTCAGAGGCCCTGGCAAAGAGTCTCGGGAGTGAGGGAAAAGGAATGATTCTACGGAACCACGGTCTACTGACTGTTGGCAACACCGTCGACGAAGCTGCATACCTGTTCATGCTCATGGAACGGAGCTGTCAAATTCAGCTGGCGGCTGATGCGGCTTCGGCTTGTGGACGTCAGAAGGTCTTTATCGACGACGAAGCAGCCCGGTATACCTTTGAAATGACGAGCGACCCTGTATGTTCCCTCATCCATCTTCGTGGGCAAATGCTAACCCCATGACAGGATAGCTTATACGCCGAGTTTCAGCCGTATCTCCAGTACGAGTCGGCTATGACGACTGGAGGGCTGCCATACTGAGGAAAGCTCATTGTGGAGGTTCGGATTCGTTCTGGTCTGTTTCCGAATAAAATGGAGGGGGATTTCATGCATGCGTAAAGAAGAGGGTAGCATTAAAAGGCTTTCATTGTATATTATCTCAGGAGCTAGCTAAGCACCAATCTGTCTAGAGTGCTGCTCTCCATCAATATCTTTGACCACGGCAGATTCCGATTCTTTGCCAAGTCTCGTGCTTCCCAGACTTGCTTCACCGCTTGACCCGCTACCTCAAACATGCGGATGCCTGTAAGAGCAGTCTCCGAGCTGAACCAGGCAGAGATCTTGCCTCTGGTATCAGGATTCGACGCCTCGCAGCCTGCGATGAAGCCGGGCCAACACAGATTCGACGACGGGTCGTTGGATCTGCGTTTGTATTCACCGTACTGCGTCAGGTGGTTGAAAGTTTTGTCGACGAATTGCTGCAGGATGTGCGTGTCCAGGTTTCGGACGCAGCGGTAAAAGTAGATGAGCATTGCCGCATGCATCGCTTCTCGGAAGTGGTACAGCAGAGACACTCGAGATCGGCTCGCAGTGCTATCTTTCTCTAAGCCCAGTTCTTCCTGCGACGTACAATCTGGGCAGATAGTCATGGTACTGGCGTGGTCGGGATCAGCAATATCATTCTTCCAGTCGCAGATATCCGTCTCTAGCTGACTAGCCTCGGAAGACAACAAATCTTGATGTGCTTCTGCCGATCTGTAAGAACAGCGTGCGAGCGATTCCATTCTCTGCGCGAGAGTGGTGACCCGTGAGATCAGCTGGAATAAAGGCTCAGGTAGCGAGTAGATCTTCTCAAAGACGGACTTGTTTCTCCCGCAACTGTGACAAGGAGGCAGTGCCGTTGTGGCCAGCGTCATGGAAGAATCGGAATATCCATCCGCCGGCAAAAGGCTTAACCATAAAGTTGTGTTTGGGTCGGTGAGGGCGGATGGGCTTTCTGCATTGTCGAGTCCTTCCAGGTGTCCATTGACCGAAGGGGCTTGAGCCTGCGTGCCGAAAATGCCTACACTGGCTTGCAGGGTTCGGAGATATAGAAAAGTGCTGTGCAACATGCGAACTCCGGGAGACTTGCGTATCTTGGCTACGCCGTAGAGAGCAATCAAGTGCTCGATATCGCGGAGATATGCATATGTCTCTTCCATGTCTCCACTGACGACCTGTACATACAATATCAGCAGCGGTCTTTCGCGCCGGGGAATACCTAATTGAAGGGTCTTACGCAAAGAGTCACCATGCTTAGCAAAGCCATGAGGACATCGTCATAGTCTTCTTGCTTGAGACCGGTCGAGAGGCTTTGGAGACATGTTTTGAGTCGAGCTTTTGCTTGTACGCGATATCGCTCTCCAACAATCCTCCAGGGAAGCGCGGTCTCGTTTGACGAAGGGTTTAGAATGTCCAGATGAAAGGCACTGGCGCCGAGAACAGCGAAGAGCAGGGAGACTTTGGAATTGCCAGCGTCGCCCGTAACCATAAATTGACCAAGCGTCTCGTACACCTTGGGTATGTGCAGGGTCTCCCACGGGGATTTCGATTGAATCCGAGCTGGGGAAAAGCAGGGAACTAGGGCGTGTTGATAGCGCTCAAGTAAGAGGCGAATGGTGGGAAAGTCCAGATCGTTCACGTTGAATGTGTACGACATTGGCATTCCAAGGGGGAGGATGAACGAGAAGCCATCCGAGGAAATTATATCTTCAAAGGTTGAGCCATCGTCGAGCAGCTGTGTGCAAAGGTCGTGGCTCGTTGTATCCAGGTCAGAGTCAAGCAGTTGCTGAACCGGAAGAGGGAGGTGCAGCGGCGATTCGTCGAGGATAGCGCCGCCGTCTTCAGCATTGAGTGCATCATCCATGGAGAAGACGTCGACGGCCAGGTCTGTTGAGGGTGTGTCATGATACTGAACCTCGATAGCTTCTACGTCTCGCTCCTCGGGCTCGGCGACACAAGGTAATCGAAAAGCACTAAACGGGCCAAGAGCAACGGTTTCGTCGGTCTCTGAAGCATGAAGTCGGATATCAAGATCCGTAAGCAATGTCTCAACAGAGGCGTCCTGGATTGCCGATAAAATGGTGGCTACGTGACGAGCACGTTCACCGTCTCCAGTCGCAAGTCAGCATGTATTGTAACCATACGGTACAAGTTATAGCAGCGTACCTGAAAGAAGAGGCAAGCTTTTGGCGCCATGCTGCCGCTGCTGATGCTCGTACGGGTGATGATTGGCCTCCTCCCCAACGGCATCCGTATACAGCCAGGTGATTTCAGGAGATTTTGCGGGGGCCACGCACTGGCGATCGAGTCTGGAGCAAGCAGAACATCTGGGGAAACGCCTGTCGCACTTGACCTTCCTAGAACGACAGCTCACGCAGGCATGGTCTCGGAGCATGGCCAGGTGGTCCAGTGTGTAGAGGTTGCACTCTGCCAGTCGGCCGTGATGGAACGACAAGCCAAACAGAGCGACTTCACGCTGCTGCTGAGGCACCCGCTTACCTCGACCTGGCTTTACTGGGCTAGGACCGATAAAGAGTCGCCCTAAACTTATCATCCAAGATACGACGGTGTGGATGTCCGCATGATAAGCGCAAGCTAACGAGGCTTCCCCGCACGATGCTCCTGGGATAGGAAAGTGGACGCCGAGAACTGACAAGGAAAAGGTAAAGATGCCGATTGGGCAGCCGATTTGTGCTATCAGATAACCGTACGATGCGTGAGATGGGAGGCTTGGAATATAAAGCACCATCTACTACACTCATGGGAAAAGTAGCCAAACTTGAGTGACCTAAATCAACCAAGCGCAGACATTTACTTCCAAGTTTCCAAAGCTTCAGCCATGGCCGTTACGTACCCCGCGATCCAGCGCGTAGACAAGTCCGACGTCGACGGCATCATCAGCGCCATTACCAAGGACGGCTGCTGCATCGTCAAAAACTTTACTGATGCAGCAACCGTGGCTCAGGTCAACGCCGAGACGCGGCCGTTTCTCGATGCCGACGTGCCCTGGAAGGTAAATAGCTTGAGAAAAAAAACACCCCGTCTCTGTCTGCCTTGCTCATCATCATAAAGGGCGACTTGTTCCCCCCAGAAACTCGCCGATGTGCGAATCTTGTTCGGCGAAGCAAGACTGTACGCGAGAAATGGCTCGTTGACCCGCTGATCCGGGCCTGCAACGCCAAGTTTGTCGACAAGACCACCTCCAACTTCTACGGCGAGACAAAGCACACCTACACCAGCGAGGCAGTGTGCAGCATCGCCGTGACCTTTGAGATTGGCCCAGGAGGAAAGGCCCAACGCTTGCACCGTGACGATAAGAACTACCACGTCTACCACCCTGACCTAACACAAACGGGCTATCGTATTGGTACCGACGTCGAGATGGCCTTTCTGGTTCCTGGTGTGCAGACCACAGTCGAGAACGGAGCGACTCTAGCCATCCCTGGAAGCCACCTCTGGGGGTCAGACCGTATCCCCAAGACGGAAGAAGCGCTGTATGCTGAGATGGAGATTGGAGACTGCTGGATCATGCTCGGAGGACTTTATCACGCGGGCGGCGCAAATGTGACACAGAGCGAGAAGCGATCTGTCCACGGGTTGTTCTTCATCCGAGGACATCTGCGGCAGGAAGAGAACATCTATCTCGCAACTCCCGCGGAAGAAGTTTTGGCGTGGACGGAGCAAGCACAGAAGACTATGGGGTATACGCTCTCCAGCCCGAATATTGGCTTCGTCGAGTTCATTCCGCCTTTGCAGTACTTACGGGGCGATCGCGGCGAGACGTTGGGCGATTTTGATGATTCTCAGGAGAAGAAGGACTAGTTGTTTGTATCACATGCGACAAAATCAAGGCGTCTTCTCATAATAATACATCTGTCCATATATTGGACAGAATGCGCTCCGGGAGCAACATGTTTTAATGCTGTTTCCCTGCGCTAATGTTCCTACTCTCCACTGTGTTAAAAAACAGCATATAGAAAAGCTTTTATTTTAACTTTCCTAATTCTAGGTTATCTTTAGGTCTAATATATTTTAACTAGCTGACTAAATAGACTTTTTTCTAGTAAAACCCTTTAAACCTTCTACTTATCTTATTAAGAAGCTTAATTTCCTTCTTTCTAGTTATACTTCCTTAGTTTTTTATAATAGCTCTAATAGTACTTTTATCTAAGTCTTATTACTATAGATTACTTTTATATTTTAGTTATTAGCTTTAGTAATTTTAGCTTAGCTAATAGCTCTTATTAACTATTAGAGTTTATTCTATTATTACTTATAATTAGTCTTTATAGCTTAGTATTAAGACTAGATTTAAAAGGCTTTATAGCCTAAGAAAGCTAAACTAATAGTATTATAAGAGCTTAGAAAAGCTAATTAAACCTTAATTTTAATTAAATTAATAAAAGTTAAAAAGCTAAAAAGCTTTCTAATAAAAGCTTCTTATCTTTAAAGTAAATAAAAAAAATTCTTTTAATTATATATATTTACTATTAGTAAAAGCTTTAATAATAAAACTTTTACTAATAATTATATAGTTAAAAGTAAATATTTTATAGAAAATTAAAAAATATAATATTAAATAAAGAAAAAGAAATTAAAGCTTTAGCTTTAAAGCTAAAAATAGAATTATGTACTTTAGATTTTTAGTTTTTTTATCTTTAAAAGCTAGAAAAGCTAAATACTAAATTTCTAATATTTTAAGTTAATAAAGCTAGATATTAAGTAACTATAGAAATATTAGGTTATTAAGATACTTAAATTATAAAAGAAAAAGTTTTTTTTTTAAAGTTATAATAGTAGTAGCTGCGCTCTAGAGCCTGCCGCACTCCTAGTAGTAGTTCCTACTCTCATCCACACCAAAACAGACCCCTAACACTTGGTTGCAAGTAATGAGAGTGTCTGAATTACTGTATCACCCCACTCACAATTTCCAGGACAGGTCGTGTAGACTGCTTCTTGAGTAAATAAAAACTACGCTCCTACGCCCCTTCAAAGGAAAGCAGTTCGTATCCGGTTTGTAAGCTGTCCTGATTAAAGATATACCAAGACCTATCAAGGCCGCCGTCGGGATGGAAACCACCATCCTCTCCAAAAATGGGAGTGCTCAATGCCTGCAACTTCTGGTCCAAACAGTTGGCTAGCAAACCATGGAGACCTGAGTTTTGCTTCTGTTGAAGGCTCGATAAGTGAACCCCGACAATCTCCAAGTCTGAGAAATACGCGTACTGGTCAGTCCGACGGCAACCCGATGGTCAAGGTACAACCCTTTCGCGAAAAGGGAGGGCTTCTTACCGTCAGGCTCTCCCACTCCACCCTCAACCCCTTGTATGACAATCAAAGCGGCCCAGGTAATTACGACGAGGTCGAAATTAGACCAGATGGACGAGTCAGCCAGCTGCAGTTTGACAGCCGCCCGAGCAGAGACGAGCAGCTCATGCTGCTCCTTGGGCGTCGTGTCGGAGAAAAGATCGCTCCCTCGCGCAGGGAGGTATATGGAGAGAACCAGAACGCGATGCAAGACATACTGCCTAAAAACCAGCTTCCTTTCATTTTCTGGTTCGTCGTTGCGCGCTCCGAACTCCACCAGCCAGTCGTCAAGTTGACGAGCCCAGTCTCGAATGACGGCTGCGTCGACGTCGCTGAAGCAAACAGACGGGTCAACAGCCGCCGAAAGCTCTCCCGAAAAACATGACCATATGGTAGGTAGGCCTCTTCCGGTGAAGTGTGTTAGGCCCGTGTGCATCATTCGGGATAGCCTATAGAGTTGGTCCTGCATGGAAATGCGAAGCCGTGGAAACGGTGCAAGTATCGGGATTGCTGGGCACGATAAATGGATCGATGCGTGTTCAAGATCGACAATCTGCAAATAAGCGTGAGAGGCGTTTTTCATGATAAACTTGTCCGACTAGGAAGTTCAAACCTGTAGTCCAGTGAAAAGCCTCTGCCATTCAAGAGATCTTTCGTCCATAATAGGAGGACAATGCTCGAGAGTAAGTCGATATGCTATTGATATCCATATCCCCGTCTCTCTGCTGATGCCTTCTCTGAGTAATCCTGCGAGTATTATGCCCAAAATGGTCTGGAATGCCCATTCTTCGGCTCGCGCAGGATTCCTCGCGTCCTGGCCGATTGCACTCGCAGGCATACAGAGCTGGGCGATGGCGTTGCAAAGCACAGTGAAGTAATCAGATGTGATGACAGCAACGTCATTGGACCCTCTCGTGCTAGAACAATATAGCATAGAAGCCAGTAGCAGCGGAGTTGGTGATGAAAAAGTCTGCTTGCTGGGCA
The DNA here is from genome assembly GCA_001305505.1 of Neonectria ditissima. Taxonomy (NCBI): domain Eukaryota; kingdom Fungi; phylum Ascomycota; class Sordariomycetes; order Hypocreales; family Nectriaceae; genus Neonectria; species Neonectria ditissima. The sequence continues at coordinate 158,299 of LDPL01000021.1, read as the reverse complement.
AAAAGTGCAGGCCTAACATGGTGTCGTGGAAGCTATAAGATTATGAATCAACTGTCCTTAGTAATCGAGGGGTTTCCGTACGTCAGCCATAGCCGCTTGATGAGCGGTTCCGCCCATATCTCTCTGTTGGCGTTGGTAGAGCAATTCAATTTCAGAACTTGGATAGCAGGCCACAAAGGAGTGAGGGATGGATCAGTAGCACCGCTACTATTCGTTGTAGGGCGATCACCCAGGTCCGTAATTAGTCCCTCATCGATGTCTGGTAGTCCAATGTGCTGCTCAATTCGCTTCAAGCGGCGGAGAACGGCGGTGTTAGATGCTAGCAGCTGTTCATTCAGCTGTGGGAGTGGAGATTCGTCAATGACTTCAGAATTGGGAGGATACGAAGCAGCCTACACGATATCGTTAAAATGAATTGGCAACAGCGGATACGGTGCAGTAGGTCTTCTTTGAGACACAATGAAGCCCAACGGTCACGTACGTTGGCTCGTGGGACAAATACACAAGGCACTCCTGTTCTGAGACACCTTCGGCAGCGTGGTCCGGTATCGATCCTACATTTCATCTAATCGCTCGACAGGTTAAAACATGCACAGAATACACCTTCCCAAATACGGATAGGTAGGAAAGCTGCGCACCTTTTGTCTCCGACAATTGACTTGGGCAGGGTTCACAGTCAGCTCTCATCTCAATGGCACACAGCGACGGCCCAATCTCACCACAAGCTTTCCGGGACTTTGCGGGGGCATCGTCACCCGGGACACGGCCGACTTCCGGTACGGCTTGCAGGGGCATTATTGCTTGATGCAGGGGTGGAAACTTGGTAGGAATGCGAGGATTCGCTGGTTGCAAGCCCGCTCTCGGCGGTCTCAACGGACAGACTGAGGCGTGAAAGGTGGGAAGGTTCGGCTAGAATCCGGCGAATATTTTGGGGTGAGATCTCCTTTGGCCGGGTTGGCCGGGTTGGCCGGCTTTTATCTAGAGGGGAAGCGTCTTAGCGTTGATTTGGGCTGACAGTGAGATAGCTCCGGCCTATTCTCCGGCTTGGTCACGGGTCGATAAGTGTTACATGGAGTCATCAGTGTCGCTTGCTTCTGCGTACCGGGGGCTTTCTTCGATCGGGGAGGACGATGCAAATGCTGGCGTGGGGCAGGGAATGGTTACGTTTGCATCCTCATGTTTGTCCCACTTCGGGTTGCAGTTCAGCCTTGAAGCGCCTGAACAATACCGGCTGAATTCCGTCAAAGCCAGTGTATTAGTTCGATTCTTTAACAGTCCGCATTTAGAAGATTTTAACAAAAAGTCGTCAAGTTCAGGCTGAGGCCTCAGTTGGAAATGACCATCAAAAGCAGCGTGTCACTTCAAGAGCGTCAGCGCTAACAACCCCTTACCCTAGAGCTATGGCTCGGGAAGAAATAGCCGCCGTACGGGGACCATAGAAACAGACAAAGTCTATTTATTTAAGGAGAAGGAACGACTAGGAAGTCAAAGAAAAAAATTCATTGATCCTGTTCCGCCACTGTGAAATGTCTGAATATGGACACTTACTGAACTGATTCCCCGCAAAATTTGGCTCCTCCTATCAGTTCTCTAGCAATTGAACGTTGAGAACCACCGTTGGTACGCCCGTGAAACCCGGTGGCATTGAGTAGGTAAAGTTCCAGTATTCAAAATCCCGGATAGGCTCATTGCTGCCCCCATAGCTCCCTCCAAAAGACAGCTCGTAGGCCTCATTGACGTTGCCCGACACCGTTACATCGAGGCCTTGGACATCTTCCCAGCCCGAAATGGTTCGCTTGTTGGCGAATGTACCAACGACAAGGGTGAAGATGGAGCTGGAATTTCCGTATGGATAGGAGAGTGTCAGGTTCCAGGGATTGACCTTGACATCTAGCGCCATCTCGGTGGGATAAAGCTGTGGGCATTGGACGTCAGCATTGCGTTCTCTCGATTCCTTTTAAACCCGTAAGCTGTCCGATGTTTGGGTATTTGAACGCACCGAAATAAAGGATATTTCGCTGCCCGTATCCCACTGGATGACAGCTGGGTTGAATGACTCTGGCGATCGAGCAGGACCGCCCACAACAATTTCATCAAATGACTCGGCACCAATTGTAATCTTGTCCGAGAGCCAAGTCGTAAAATAACGAGGAGAGTTGTCAAATGGCGGAGATCTCGTCGATGTCGTAAAAGTGTGTTCGCCACCGAACTTGGACAGACTCTTGAGAATATTCTTGGGAATTAGGCTCTTGTGTTTGTCCGCAAGCACAGCAAAGACGGGGGCCCAGGCATAGTCAGCCGCGTGAGACATCACCTGTGGCTGTATTTTATTGTATGTCAGTATCGACTGGTGCCAATGCACTTACGCGTTTAAATGCGCGAGTTGACTGACCTTGGAGATGAGCCCAGCCTGGTCCTTTCCGATCAAGGGCCAAAACCACAGCGCCATCAGACTCAGGTAGCGATTCATGTCATAGCCGTATGAACGATCCCACGGACCAGCCATGTTCTTCAACCCAGGATGCCAAAGCTCAGACACGGCCTCCCATGTAAACTTGATCATCCTAGGTCCATTTTTAGTCATGACCGAGTCCTTTGGTAGATATTTGCTCCACAGAATGAGCCCAAATAGCGATACGCCAGTGTAAGTGCCAGAATTGAACTCGGAAAGCGTGTTTTGCTCGTTGAAGAGGTCGATGACTTCTTGAGCATACTTTTCGCCGGCTGCAGTCATGTTGGTCTCTCCGAGGCGTCGTCCTGTCCACCCTGATGCAAAAGCACGCATGATCGACTGTGCGTGTCAGCAACCACGAACTTATACTGGCAGTAAAATCCCCTTTTGTTTTCAGGGGGAGGCGGTTGAATAAAACGCCTTACCGGGTTGCTATAGGCCGGGTACAAATTATCCAGAGCTTTGTCCAAGTGACCAAATCGATATGAATCTCCGAGCGTGGCCTTGTGAAGAGACGCCAGAATGAGCTTCTGAGTATCCTTGGCTAGGAGATGAGGGAATTCCTCCATGGCTATGATCAATGTCGTGCCAATGAAACCACGCCAATTGGGGTCCCAAGAGCCGTAAATGGTTGCGGGATACGCCGGCGAGCCTACATATGGCTCTTCAGGCTCTTGCTGATAGTTTCCAAACCTGGACAAAGCATTTCTTGACTCAGCAGTTGTATGTTGTATTCTCGTTGCAAGAGCGTACGTACCATTCTTCCGATTCCACAGTGTATTGGCCGGAAATGGTGTTTTTGATAATCTTTTCCGCCTCGGCAGCGTCCGTGCCTTCGTTCCGTGCCAACAGGCCCAATGCGTACCACACCGAGCTGCGAGTTTCGTGTCTCAAAGCCGTACCGGCACTGAAGTCATAGAGGTAGCCGGCATCTGCGTCGTAGTAATTGTCCATCCAGTTCATGCTTTCCGTGAACATCTGTTTCGCGCCGGGTGACATGGACCCGATATAGGATCCAGCCACAGGGCTAGCCAGGGCGCAAAGCCCCAAGATGCGAGCCGTACATGCACGCATATTGAACGACAATAATTCCCTGCGGAGGCTGGTTGTGGAAAGCTGGAAATCTCCAGTGGAACAAACTGGAACCTTCACCAAGTGCGGGTCGTAGGATATTCATATGGTCACGCTCAACCTCAGGACGTGGCCTGCCCCATTCGTGCCCTTTCTATTATCCTCAACTAGGTTAAACTGGCCGTGTCTGCCTAAGCTGTGTTTGGAGGATAGAAACGCGCACCCAAGAACGCTCAGACGCCGGTGCTGCAGATCACAGGCTATGGACCCAGGTTACACTTGTTTCTTGGGGTAGGGCCGAAGGCGTAGCCAATGGAACAAGGGTTGCCCATTGTAGCCTTTGATAGCGTGCGGAGATTGTGGGTTCATGACCGGCCTGATCTCTGCAGGGCAAAGTCCCGGGTTTGCCGGGTACGCAGCACTCACATAACGCTTTCCCCGAGGCTTGCCGGGTTTTGGCACGGCAGGCAGATAACGGGACTCGGTCATACGACGTGCTACGTTGCTTCTGCCATGTCAACTTACGCAGTTGATAGGGCCTTGGACCCGATTGCCAAATCGCCCGACGCCGTGCGACGGTGTATTATCGGGCAGGCATCCCAGGGTGGAGAACGGTACAGGCTGCCTTTTTGGCACTCCCCGTCCTGGTACTCTATATAATCCACAGCACCTTGCTTCTTGGCGGGGAAGAGGATCATTTGTGCCTCTTTTGAGCCACTCGGCCGACTTCCTGTGCCCGCCTTACACGCAAATAACGACAGTGCGGATCTCCGTCAGGCAGAGCACAGAATGAGCGCCACTGATGAAAAAGTGATTGTTGGCGATGGAAAAAGGGAAATGGACGCCGACGAGCTCCGGCTCGCGCAAATGGGTGAGTCCGTTTATGTCTGGATACATGCCAAACGTCGTGTTCAAGCTTTTGCTAATTCTCTTGTGCGCACTTCGTCAAGGCCATACGCAGGAACTCAAGCGTCATTTCAGCATACTGAGTCTGATCGGCCTGGCGTCGACTACGACCATTTCCTGGACAGGTCTGGGTCTCGGGCTCATCACCGAGATTGGTGCAGGCGGCCCCGGCGCAGTCATCTACGGCTTCATTCTTGTCACCTGCCTGCAGTGCTTCCTCGGAGCTTCGCTGGCCGAATTTGTCTCGTCGTACCCAACCTCGGGTGGCATGTATCATTGGATTGCCGCCGTCGCACCGAGAAAGTCGACCGGCATCTTGAGTTTCTTTACCGGCTGGTTTAGTGTTCTCGGCTGTGAGATCCCCAGCGCGACATGGACATGGACGTAAGCCACCACAGCCAAAGCTGACGTTTAGTTAGGGATCTTCACCACCGCGTCCACCAATATCATCTACGCACAGATCCTGATGGCGCTCATTGCCTTGTACATCGAAACCCTCGAGATCAAAGCATGGCAGACATTCATCGTTTACCAGGGCCTGAACTTGATCACGGCTGCTGTCGTCATGTATGGAAACAGAATCATCCCGGCCCTCAATCGCTTCTCGCTGTTCTACCTCCAGGTTGGCTGGCTGGCAGTCCTCATCACCGTCGTCGCCTGTGCGCCAACCCACCGGAGCGCAGATTTCGTCTTCAGGACCTGGATCAACAACACGGGTTGGAACAATCAGGCCGTCTGCTTCATCACTGGGCTTGTTAATCCCCTGTACAGCCTTGGTGGGCTGGACGGAATCACCCACATCACAGAGGAAATGCCAAATGTGAGTTGAACTCGACGTGCCTCGACCAACAACCTATCTAACGCACAGACGCGGGAAAGCCGTCTCGCAACGCCCCTCTAGCCATCGCGATTACCCTCGGTATTGCGTTTTGCACAGGCATCACCTACCTCATTAGTCTCATGTTTTCAGTCCAAGATTTCGATGCTCTCACCAGTACCAACACCGGCCTTCCTCTGGCAGAGCTCTTCCGCCAAGTAACGCAAAAGGCCGGTGGTGCTTTCGGACTGACTTTTATTCTCTTCGTCGCTCTTGGTCCCTGTGTCATCAGCTCACAGCTGAGCACAGGACGAGTCTTTTGGGCCTTCTCGCGCGACGGTGCCATGCCGTTCTCTAGGATGTGAGCGGATCTCGATTTTAAGATTGCCCTGCAGCTTGGATACTGGTTACTGACGTTTTCATTCCTTACAGCTGGTCCAAAATTGACGCTCGGCATCAAGTTCCGGTCTACTCACAAATCGCCGTCACTGCCATTATCGCTGCTCTTGGATGTCTCTATCTTGGATCTACAACTGCGTTCAATTCACTTCTGGGCACCGCCGTTACCGTCAACAACATCTCTTACATGTTCCCCATCCTCACGAATCTGCTTACAGGTCGCAAGAACATGCATCGTGGGGTATTCCACATGGGGCCCAAAATGGGGCCCATCGTGAACACCATTACTGTGGGCTGGCTTGCCTTTGCTATTGTGTTCTTCTCGTTCCCCTATGTACAGCCCGTGACGGTGCAAAACATGAACTACACTTGTGTGGTTGTGGGGGGTTTGTTGATCCTGGTAGGAGCCTGGTGGCTCAAGGCTGGACGGACGTATACCGAGAAGATGCAAAAGGCCAAGGAGCAGTGAATGTGGACAAGAGCCCAACCGATGATTAAAGATAGTTGAGACTTCAACTTTGAGTGCTCGTCCCTGCCGTCAACCGTAGTTGTTGATGGAGAGATGGGTGATAATAAGGCTAGTTTCTTCTAAACGCTGCTGTTTATATGTCAAATATAAGTCTAATCAAAGCACCAACTTTTCATCTTTGAAGCAAGCTCTAGCATGCCGGCTGAAATGGAAGACAACTGAGTATAAACTGTTCGAGGCTATGGGTTGCGGCCGCGTCTCTGACCAACCTCACAGCCAATCTCTTTCTCCATGGCGTCGCCTCCTCCATTGGCTTTCCTTTCAACACATGATGAAGCGTGCGCTGGCTGTGTTCGCGGCAGCGTTAGGAAGCGGATGATGAAAGATCCGACAGGGAGTACTGACCTAGAAGGCCGCACGCAGCGGCTCTCCGTTACGGTCAGCGCCTACCACCTTGTCACTCTTGGCTACGAGTGCTTTTGCTCGGCTTAAATTTGGGTCGCTGATAATCCCTCTCAGATGTTACCTAGAAAGAAGTATTACCTTTGTAATGCTGCCTCTGTGTTGCTTGGTGGCAGCTATAAAGATGATAAGCTTTGCTATAATTCTAAGAAAGAATAGAAGATACCTAAAGATAATATACTATAGAGTATCCTTTAGTCCTTAATTAGTAATCTTAATTATAGTATAGTATTATAGTATATAGAGCTATTAAATAAGCTAAGGAGAAATAGACTAAATATTATTAAATACTTTATATTTTAAGTAAATATATAAAAGTTATTATTATTATTCTTAACTTATTATATAATATTATAGACTTAATATATTTACTTATTTTAGTTTTAAAATAAATACTATTTTTAAAGTTATATTCTATACTTAATTAGCTTATTTACTATACTTATATTAAAAGCTCAAAGGCTAAATTCACTGAGTAACTATAGTACTATGATACTCCCGGTTAAACTCCGGCATCCCGTCGCACTACCAGATGATCGATTGTGTGTTAGGCCCACTTTGCCGTTTCCCCATCAATAATCACCCAAGCCAGAAGAAACAACACAAACATGCAGACATCGAATCCAAACACCCGTCACCACCATTATGAACGCTGCAGACTTCATCACCTCGTGGCTTGAAGACCTGCCAGATCTCGTCAACCATCCTTGCAAAGGATCCCACAAACGAAAGCTCGCTGCTGCGACAAACGAATCGGAGCAGCTCACGAGCCCCCCCGCATCCAACCAAACCGACATCAACAACAATCGCGAAATGGCTTCGACGCCTAACAAGAGACGACGACACGAATATGATGGTTCCGGTGCAGCGCTCGATGCAGATGCGACCCCGCGACCTGGCGCCCGCACTGCTCCGAGTTCCTCCGCTTCCCTCTCCCAGTCTCTGTCCGCGTCCAGCTCTGTGGCATCGGGAGCCTCTTCGCCCAAGAAGCAGATGATGAGACTGCAGCTGAGCGAATCTGGGGTTGAGTTTAAAGCTCTCAGCGTCGATTCGTGTCCGGAACTCGCCCGCCACTTGATCAGCTCGATGGATGATATAGGGCGTGGTCATGATATCTTGGAAGACTCGGAAAAGTCGCACATCATGCACGAGCTTGAGGCGCGGCACTTGAACCTCAGCCGCTGGCGATACTCTTTCCAGCCCGCTGGTCAAGTGGATGCATTGCCTGGTCGAACACCAACGTTTAGAGAGGTGGAAAGGATTTGGAATAAGGCCAAAGAGTGCCAGGAATACAGCCACGAAGAGACAAGCTGGAACAGTCAGGTTCAGTTGCGTCTTCTCGAGAGCATCTTCGAGAATGATGTCGGAGAAAGATGCGATTTATTTGGTGCCATGAGTTGGTGAGTGTTCCCTTCGCAGCTCACACACACCTTAGGGAAACGTCACTAACATGGCCATGCTAGTACCACCGCCCGCCCGCATCGACAGTTCAAACTAAGTTCGTCCCCGATCAAGATGGTCGACATTTGCGTCTACGCTTCCTTGGATAAAGATGATGCAATAAGCACCGCTATAGCTGAATTTAGTCGCACTACGCCGACCGAGACTGTCAATCACACCGACTTCATGCCCATCAGTGCCCGTCCACTCGTATTGAGCATCGAGACTAAGAAGCCCGGTGTTCACTGGGATACGGCTCAATTGCAGGTTGGCGTCTGGCACGCCTCGCAGTGGGGATTCCTCCAATGGGCCGTTGGCCAAAAGCTCCAACGGGCTCAGGGGGTTCCAGAAGAGGACGGGCGGGTAGAGTTTGAAGCCAAAAGACGTGCCATTCTCTCATCGCTCGGGTTCATCCCAGGCGTCATTGTGCAGGGCCATGAATGGAACTTGGTGCTCTCCACGTATGAGAATGGCAAGACGAAGCTGTGGACCAAATGTCAATTCGGAACGACCAAGGATTACTTGGACATTTACGCTGCTGCTACTGGGATGCGGCAGCTGGCAGCATGGGCGAGAGATGTTTACCTGCCATGGTTCAAGGTGAACGTTTTGGATTTATAATATCAGGATAAGTGAATACACACTTTGAGATGAATGAACCAAGGGGCGTTACCGCTGTATGACGAACCGAACCGTCGCATAGCACTATGGTAACAATCTGAGTAACTACTCTAATGGCTTGACCTTGTCCTCTAGCAACGTCTTGGCCCACCACTTCACGTCGAGCTTGGTGTCGACACCCTTCTCCAGAGATGGGGCATTTGGGCTTGCTGATTGGCAATCCTGGGTCTTCCTCGCCCTTACCGAGTTACGTTTCGAGGATACGCAAAAGACCTGTCTATCCTCGTCGTTTCCGTTGTGCACATGCAACTGGGCAAGTTGATGTTTGTAGGCCCGGCAAGGTGCCGCGCATTCTACACGTGGACGCGCAGTTACTGAAACGTTGGACATGGTGGCGACGAGATGAAATGATGGATGATGGTGCTGAGCAGTTAGTACTAACACGTGCACTTTAACTGGATGCATGAGACTGGTAGATTTGAGAATGATGTAGTGTGACGCTTGTAAGTCCAAATTGCATTAAATAATCATGTCGCTTTATATTTATCATTGTTATCGTCCTGATCAAACAACCTGGATGCTCTGGTGGCTGCCGGATTGATCGCCGTAGATGTACTGCGTCACACTCTTGGTAGTGGGGTAATCACTGCCAGCGTAGTCGACAATGGAGATGCTCTTGTAGTAGGCGACAAAAGGAGCCTGCGAGAAGTCGGCCAGGCCGCCGGCCCAGATGATGGTGCCCTCGGCGGCGTCAGGGCGGCCGGCAATCCAAGTTCCAAGCTTGATCTGCATGGGAGTCTGAGGGAACGTGGTGCCGCCGTTGGCCTCGTCGTAGGTCAGGGTTCGCACAACCTTGCCGCCGATGATCCAGTTGATGGCCTTGGACGTCCACTCAATCGAGTAGACGTGCGCAGCGCCCGTGGGGTTCTCGACGGGGTGGAATGCGCCACGGTCGTAGGTTGTCGTGTCGCCTTTGCTGAAGTAGTTTGTCTGCACCTGGGCATTGTCGCTGCCAATCCATTCCCAGTCAATCTGTGGCAAAGCGTTAGCAATGGAGGTGAGAGTGGGTGAAGACCGGGTGTAAGTACCTCGTCGAGATCATCTGATTGCAGAACAGCACTCGTCACAATGCCTTGGCCAGGAGCGGCCTGCACCTCGACGTCAACGCGGCCAAAGAAGATGTATTTGCCGGTTGCAATCGTGGGCGCCTGGCCTAGTGCGTCGATGCTGAAAACAGCACCTTGTTCGGTGTACTCGACTTCCTTGCCGCCGAGAGAGGTGAAGGCGTCACAGGCGGAGCCTTTTGTGAAGTCGCAGGTGGCAGTGTTCTTGCCGAACGCGGGGTCGGGGGAGCAAGCTACAAGTCAAATCCAGTAAGCAACCATCCCAACGATCATTTGGTGATACAATCGGATTTACGTACTGGTTGTGAGAGGGTTACACGCGGTGTAGGTCTGGCCCGAGACCAGTGTAGGAGCAGCCAGGGCCAGAACCGCCACGGAGATTGCCTTGGTAAACATGATTCGTCGAGATGAAAAGAACCGGTAACGTGATGTAATTGCGCAACGTAGTACAGCAGAGTACAATCGAGGTACGGTAATTCGAGGTCGACCGGTCAGCAGAGGCCCCTAATATCAATGTGATATCGGGCGTCGGAGTAGGGGAGTATTGGTGGTGAGTACGTACTTGGCTGAGGATGCTGTAAGTGGTGTCTGGCGGTGGCGTAATTAATAGTTCGTTCTGTGATTGGGGATATGCACTGAATGGAGGGAGGATGATGGATGGCTGTGGATGGAGGAGTGGATTAATTGCAGTTCGCAGTAGCACAGCCTGATGGTCCGGGGGCACACAGCCTCGGTTTATATGCACGACAGGGCTCTCGTATTCCTTCGGGCTGAGCTGACGTTATCTGGGCGGCTAGGAAAACGATGCTACGGCTTCGTATTCAGAGTGTCGCGTCGTCTTAGCAACCCAAGCCCCCTCAGGCCACCCTATACTCGAACCGGGACAAGTCCCCCACCACACCGGAGGCACCGGCCAATCAAGCCCGGCGAGCCGGTCGCCGTGACAGCCATGCCGCCACGGATCGAGTTAAAGCCGGACGGGATACGGACGCAAAAGAGGGCAAAACGATCAGCTGGCGCGGGCAATCATGTGAAACCATTTTGTTGCTACGGCAAAGAGGCTGGTCTACTGCTTTAGCAGATGGGAATTGACTTTGGCGATTTTCTGGGACGAGGGGAAGCCATTCCTGCCGCGTCTTCCAGCACTGCCCACTCACAGTCAGCCGTGGGATTTGGACTGTTCATGGACTTTTCGGCCCCCGGCGTCATCACCGCCTCGACTAGACTCGGCTTGGCAAGAATTGGTCCTCGTGATTTGCTCCGACGGGAAGTTCCCCAGGCCCAGGGAGCAATGGTGAAATCCTCTCGACGGCGCTGAGTGATATTAATTAAGCGACCTCAGCAGCCCCCAAGCCATGGTCTGAGAACTGCTGGTCCAGTGCAGGTGGGGAACGAACCGCAGCGGACAAAAGAACCGACAATCAATGCGGCCCAAGGCTGGGTTAAATGCGACGCAGTTCGCAAATAGCATAGATAGTCATCCTTGGCAGTAGACCCTGGCAGGAAGAAGAGACAGCTGCGATGTCAGCTCCGTCAACTTCCTAGTCCAGCGCAAACCGAGTCAGACCACATTGAACCCTCCCCAGGTAACCATGTAGTGCTGTTTCCTGGCTGAGCTCCTTTAGGCTCCTATCACTGCACGATGTCGATTGTTCGAATCCATGCCATTGCTTCCAGTTGGATGGACGACAAAGCTCTAGGGTGGATGGTGGGTCCAAGTGGAAGCTGTCAGATGCACGGCTCGAGCGAAGCTTCACCCCAGATCGTGATGCATCCATAAGGCGGCATGAAAAAAACGGCTCAATAGAGGCGCCTCTTTTTCCGCCCAGTGATTTGCTCGTGTCACCAGATGCTCTGCGAACCCACCTATCAGAACAGCGTCGGCGTGTCCATCTCCTCCCACCACAGAAAGTCCATCCTACGTAACCTCCTCGATTGGTACGAATAATGGCAAATATGATAGTGACAGTGTAAAAGAGATTGCATAGGCAATCATGCTGGTGTCAAAATGGCAAGCGCGGGAAAACGGGCAAACCCTGAGACCCTGTCCCTGCCTGTCAAGATTCTCTTCCTCGGTTCTGGCTGCCCCCCAAGCTACATCATATCTATGTCTTACCTTACCCGTTTAGGAGATTTTTCCTCCTCAATCCCGCTTAAGTCCTGCGTTGTCCTGGAAGTTGATGGAGCGAAGCCCGTCCGCCCTGCCGATGCAGTCTCAGACATGCATTCCAGCTACCCGGGCCCAAGCTCAGGAAGCGTCACCAACGGTCTTCTCATTGGCCTCGCGAGACAAAACCCCATCGAACTCAAGCCGGGCTGAGGAGACGTAGGCCGTATTGAGCATCTCGGTGAACCAGAACCAAGCCGAGCCATCCCGTTGAATGGACTCAATAGCCAAGTGGCCTCCGGGCCGGTTCAGTTCTGTCTCACTAGTAGCTCAGCTCGCCATTCTCCCAGCCTTCAAGCCACCCTGTATCGTGCGGTGACAAGCGCACACTCCATTATTAGCTAGTAGTGGCCTACTCAAGCAGCCATCGATCTTGTGCTTCCCCAGGGCATGTGAAGCTAGAGAGGTCGCGTCTCAGGAAAAGAAATATTGTAACGCGGTTAAACTTGCAACTCTGATGGCTGTAATAATGGTGAGTCTGCACGGTCAAGATAAATAGAGCCGACGCCGACCAACATGACCGCCGTTTTTCTTTCAACGCCCAACGACTTATTTGATCGTCGAATTTTGAATCCAGTCCATCTTTCTATCTGTACGTGCCCGAGACGAAGAAGCTGGGACGAGGACTCACCATATCAAGCGGCTCTATTTTTCAGATCATCCTACGCATCAATCAATATGAACCCCCGAAACACCAACACAATTGTCAGTCCCACCAACAGAGATAAACTACTTGTGTGGCCCCGGCTAAACCTAGTGTTAGATTGTGCCTGTATTCGACCAGCATCGCCAGCCGGTGCCTGCGACAAAGAATGCTTCTGGCGACAAAAAAGGGAGAATGATGGAAATGTGGCTTTCGCAATCCGTCGGGATGGAGCCGTTCCATGGACTTGTCTCGCAGGTGCAGGAGAAGCCTGTGGAAAAAGCAAAGGGCTCGCCAAAAATGTGACTAGTCGGGCTGTCTTGGACTAAGTGAGCAAGTAAATCAAGCACCCAATGATGTGACGTATCATTCAATCTAGGCGGTCACGCTCACCACCCTGCAGTCCGTGTCTCAAGCCTCTCAAGTACCACCTTGTGATTGTGGATTTCTGTCTCTAGCTTGACCTATTAGACTCTTTTTGATGTTTGATGAGCCAGCCTGCGTTTTGTCCTCTACCCCATATTGTAACTACCCGGTACAATCGCAACGCGCTGATTCCAGGACATTGTAGTAAACGTGATGTGAAAATTACCTTGATGATCTCTGTAACGCGGAAAATCAGGGAGAAACGATGTGTCGAGTAAGATATGAACCTGCTGCAGCTGGCCGACGTACCATATTAATAACACGCCTCCTTGAATTCCTACTTTGGAGGAGTCATTCACGATTTCATGCAATTAATGCCATTGTTCCGATTATTTCAGCCTTGAATAGTCCGTAAAGATTTCAACCGAAACTGCATTAGACGCGCGAGTCTTAGCACAGCCACATGGACAAACAGTATTGTACATATTTAATACAAGCGATAATTTTATCCTCGTATTCCTTGTTTTTAACCAGTGGCGATCTCAGCATGACTTGTTGGAAGCAAAGCTGAACTGTGCTGCATATTCATTGCTGGGTTTATTCTTGTCTTGGTTGTACGTGATACCTCCCGGTCTCATCAAGAGTCCTACCAACCATTCTACTGACGAAGCGTAAAGATAGGACGCTTGTCCGATGTATTGACTGTGTGTTCAATGTCGCTAATCTTAAAAAGTTTGGAACTGTTCAAAAGATTGTCGGCGACTGTGGACAGACATAACGCTAAAGGCTATGCTAGTTAGGGCTGTGGGAAGTGAGAAAGTTTGTGAAAGATGTGACACACGTACCCATCCCTGAACCTGGCGTCCAAATCGCCTCCAGTAGCGAAACTACTGCTAGAAAGGGAAGCATCGTGGATCAATTTTAATTCGAGCAAGGGAGAACGCTCTGCTATACGATCTTATTAGCAAGACTGAAATCACAGGAGAAAATTCCATAAGTGATATGCAATGGATCAGTAAGTGGCTAGCTAGGTATGAGATGATAGTTTCCTCCTCCGTTATAATACTCCGCTAGAGCATCGATTGCCTCGCGCGTAGGCTAAGAAATTCGGTAAACAATCTTGTAGCCAGAGACTTTCCCGTCTCTGAAAGCTTGGAATCCCTCTTGAATCCCTTGCAGCCCTCCTTCGATGAGCTCTGGATTGTTGGGCCGGATTTTCCCTTGACGTAGAAGCTCGGGTAACTTCTCATAGAACTCTGAAGCAAGCTCGTGATCTTCTTGACAGGCCTAAAACATGTCAGTGGAAGGTCATGGCATGGTTGGCCACAGAAGGAACCGGCTAGACTTGCAGGTAGAAAGTTGGATCCTAGGTGCTGATCCCTCAAGAACGCGGTAAATACGAGAAGAGATGTCACTTTGGTTTGTGGTGTCACATTCTCGGTGTTTTCCCTAAATGGCCTGACAGTGCATAGAGTACCCCCGGAGGCGCAAATCGCCTTGGAGGCAGTGGCAGATGACGTTTCGTTACCAATGGTGTCGAATACATATTGCACATCAGGTAGAGCCTGCTGAATCTTGGAGATGACTTCGGGATCCTTGTAGTTGAAGACGTGCTTGGCACCAAAGGAACGAAGGAGCGGGAAATGGCGTGGACTGCAGACTGTGGCAATGCTGAAGCCGAACAAAGCTGCAAGCTGCACGGCATAAAGGCCAACGCTAGCTAATGAAGGTCAGCAAGTGACTACTAAGGTGTAGGCTGCATGAAAGCGTACTACTTCCAGCCCAAATGAGTAGCTGCACAGAGGAGCCTTTTGTCCGATCAATGTGCAGGCTCTTGGATCCGAACAAGGCCATCCACGCCGTTGCCGCAGCGAGCGGTACAGTCGCAGCTTGCTCTAGCGGCATACCATCGGGGATCTTGTAGCAGATATTTTCGTCGGCAATCGCGTACTCGCTGTAGGCTCCCTGACCTTGGACTTGACCTATTGATCAGGGTGTTGTGTCAGCCACGTCTTACCGTCCCACATAAGTCGAGAGGGCCAGCACTTACCTCCCCATATGAGGCCGGCAATCTTGTCGCCCTGCTGGATGCGAGTGACCTCACTTCCAATGGCAGCTACTGTTCCGGCAAAGTCGCAGCCCAGAACGCTCCCATCGCCAAAGACGCCGGCGTCAAAGCACAGAACGTCTGTGGGGTTCTGAGCAGCCACGGCGACCTTGATCAGAGCCTGGTGGGGGCCCGGCTGTGGCACAGAGATGTCCTCAGCGACAAGTGTGCTTTTACCGTTCTTTTCCCTGACGACTAGGGCCCGGCATGTGTGGGACGCCATGCTGCTGAAGCGGAATTGTTGTCGTGGATAGATGCCACTGAAGGTGCGTGCGGCTGGATGGAGGACGACGGGTATAAGCTTAAACAAGCGCATGGTGAGGGGACAGGAGTCAAGTGTTACACAATTGTGAAGGGAAGGGGTTTTATAACGTATTGACAGAGTTCATTGCTTAGAAATGCCATGCATGGTAACTGCCTGAGGCGGTTATCCTAGATGCAAGGTGACGATGGATGAGCCGTTGACAAAATCATACGGCAAGAACAGGGGAAAAAATGTTGTTGGCTGCGGGAGTAATTCTGTCACACATCTCTGTAAGGCTCTCGGGAAAATTGCCTCTCTGAGCCAGACACTGGACCCACGTCCACTCCAAGTAGTCGCATAATCAACCCAAATCTGGACCAGATCTTCTGCCTCGGGATTTCTCCCCTTTCCGTATTGTCTTGTCTGTCTTGCTCGATAGTTATCGCAACAACCCCTAAACCACCCGTCGAGACAATTCCAAGAACCTGCATCTAGCCTCCTACCCGACCTGACGATGCGTTCGCACTTCGGCTGGTACGTGCGGAGAACTCATATCCCTGCTCAGGCGACCGGGCCTTGCTGATGAGTGACGTGACGTGATAGCCCCGTCTGCAAACGCCGAAAGCTCAAGTGCGACGAGGTCAGGCCTGTCTGCGGACCATGCAAGAAATCGTCGCGGTCTTGTGATTTTCCAGATGAGGTCGTTTTCCGCATCGTCAACCGGGCTCCTGGCTGTCGAGAGTCCGGCAATAGCATCACCGGCCGGGGAAACGAAGTGTTGTCTTTCGAGGACGACCAGGTCTGGATCGACGTCCCCAGAAATCGTGGGTATCTATTCGTCTCTTTCCCCTTGATCCAGGACTAAAGTGTTTCCTGCTGTAGTAAGTTTTGTCCCTCCGTCTCTGGCGTGTGAGCCTCCCACGCCTGCACCAACTTTGACGATTGAACCACCGGCGAAGCGGCTACGAGTGAGCCGCGAAAGACTAGAGCTACACGATCAAGACAGCAGCCATGAACTCTCCAGTGGAAGCAGCTACGAGGCTTCGGCCTCTCCCATGTTGACACCGTTCCCAGCTTCGTTTGACCAAAGCCAGGTGCATCAAGAAGAACTAGAATCCAATACGGAGCCGCAAGGACGAGCCAGTGCCGACGAACACATCATTGCACTACAGTTGATGAGACATTTCAAAGAGGGACCATCCCAATGGTAAGCAGGACTTTGCGTCTTACTGATGCATTCAACTAATGCTTGAGCGGCAGGATGGATCTCTTCGATACCGCGGCGTACTACTCCAACGTGGTTCCCATAAGAGCAATGAGCAGCCCTTTGCTCAAGTCGTCTATTTGCGCCTTGTCCGCGAAGCATATGCATCGCATTCAATCCACCAAGGTCAACAACCAGCATCCCCGACAGACAACGTTGGACGACGGCATCATCAACTGGCTATTTCACTCTACTGATTACTATCATCGCGCAATCAGCCACTTGCAAGCGGCCGTCACGAGCGAGAAAATTGGTCCCGATTCGTCCAGCACCGACAGAGAGCGGGAATGTATATTCGCAGCCGTCGCCATTCTAAGCACTTACGAGCTCATGGACAACCCGGGAACAGCATGGAGAGCCCACTTGAGCGCCTTACCTTTGTTCTCCAGCAGTTCGGGGAACTCACGGGCGGCCGCGTCTTCAGGGACGCAGGTCACCATCTGTAGGCCGGTGTTTTGGTCTCTGGCGCGGCAAGACTTTTTATGCGCCTGTGAGTTGCCTCATTGCGGAGTGTTCTGGAGGATTGGTCAGAGTTTTGCTAATGCTAGATAGTCATCGGCGAAACCCAAACGCGTCTCAGCTTAGATGACACCCTTCTATGGCGCAGTGCAGGCTTGAGCTTGGCAAGCGACGAGAGAAGCGCTGACCTATATGGAAGTCCCTCGGGCCCCGTCGTCATGGGTAGTGCCAACGACAACGAGGAGGATAAAAGAGCCAACGAGATGATTTGGCTCTTGAGTAATATTATGAACCACTTGACGAAGGGCGATTCCCTGGTGCCGGAAGACTATACACGTCCGGCCAAAGAGCGATGTCCGGTCGGCGTCACGCAAGAACAACTACTTGAAAAGTGGACAGCACTGGACACAGGACTGCGAGACTGGCTGTCCCGCCTACCGCCTTCATTTACTCCAAGTGCACGCACATCGCTTATAAGACAAGGGGTGGATTCTAGAGATGGCGACGACTGTTTCGTGCACCTTGAACAAATATGGTACGACATACCCCTCTGCGCAGCCGCCATGCTGAGTTATCACATGGCTCGCATCCTCCTGCTGGTCAACCGTCCCCAGGAATCCACTGCCATCCGATCTTCTATAACAGCTCGATTGCGGTGCTACGAATACACACAGCAGGAATCAACACGTCACGCGAGAGAGATATGCGGCATCAGCCTAGCGAACCCACCAGACGCGGTACTACTCCACTCCTTGGAGCCTCTATACGTGGCAGGACAAGCACTTCGTTCCTTGAGTGAAAGAAGCATGGTTGTCAGATTATTTCGAGACATTCAAAAGAACATTGGGTGGTCAACCTCGTATCATGTTACCAATTTACAGTGTGAATGGCAAGAAGGAGGGGACTGGGTATTGGACCACGATGTTTCTTAGATTCTGTCGCCGGTGAAGTTGTGCCGATGACTCAGGGGGGTTCGTATGCACAAGTATTTAATGGACGTGGACAATTCTGTCTATCTTGGCTCATATTGTACCGTCTGTGTGGCCGACGAAGAAACCATTCTCGTAGAGATCCAATTGCCATGTGCTTGATACAGTATTTTACTTGGCGGTTCGCTCTGTTCAAGACGCGTTGCTGCTACTACGAAAGGAAAAGAAACACGATTCTTTCCCACAATTTAAACATCTTGTAAACCCAATGCTTCCACGGTGGCCTGGCTGTCCGGATAATAAATCAAGAAAGAAGTTTAGCTCAAGATCTAGGATCAACTCAACATCGCCGGTTTAAGCGTTATTATTGGAATACACCCTCGATACTGGCAGAATTGAACCCAAATGATGCTTCAAGAGCGAGCGACTCAGCAATTGTGCCAACGCTCTCAACTTTGGATAATCGACGGATCCAGGGTCAGAGGTTTGTCAAGCTCAGCCCGCAGCTTAATGATACTCCAGCAGGTAGCCCAGAGTGAGTGCTAGCGTGGGTCCGAGGGAAACGACAGAACTACCTCCACCGCTGTTGACTAGATATTTCCACAATTGTATGAACATTTAACAATCATTTACCGGACGATTTGAGGAACCTTGCAACTATGTCGTAGTCGACTTCCTGCACTCACTTGTCGGGCTTATAATCAGTATAGACACTAAAACCATTGATCCCGTTGCTGTCATGATCAAGTTTGCCGAGCCTTTTGGTTATTCAACCATGTTATTTGTGGCTCGATTGTGTCTCTATTCCTCGCCTCCGCAGTGGTCACTCCTTTCTTCGCCGGCCGTGTCACCAACCCTCGACCAGGCTATATCAGCGCCATGACACTTGCTACAATCGAGGAAACCGCTGCCAGTTTCACTTCTCCTTGTACCTTCTGATCCCGTAGCTAAGGAGTGTCACAGCGTGAACATACGATATTCAGCAACCAGTTTATGGCGGCGGCGAACTTCGCCATAAGCTGACTGTACGCTGCATAATGCTGATGACGAATTCGGCGACAACTCAGCTAGGAGCAGCGGAAGCCAACTCAAGAAACAGACATGGCTTTTCGTGTCCTCGAGTTTCGTCTGCGATTGTTTCCGTATTGTGCTGGTGGGGGTGGAAGAATTCTTCTGAGAACACAAGCCAGTCTAGAAACGTTTCTAATCGTATGAACGAAAATGTTGTCCTGAGATATCAGTATTACGAAGTCAACAGCATAGTAGGATGGCATGTACATATTTACATGCGCGCGCCTTGGCAAAAATGAATATTATATACTCCGTTACTGGGGCTTCATACCACATACGACCATACCCACTAGAAAATATGGGATCCCGTCCGCTCTCCCTTAGTCAAGCTGGTGAGGGGCGAACTAGTACTCGGGTCGGTGACGACCGGGGAATCCTCGCTGTTGTATGTTTTTTGTTTCTCCTCCATATCTTTAGCTTGGCAGAGTCCGGTATTTTGATATCGCGACATACCTGTCCCAATCGCTACATACGACCATAGCTCTTAGAAAACACGGGATCCCGTCCGCTCTCCCCTAGTTAAACTGAGAAGCGGCAGATTAGTACTCGGGTCGGTGACGACCGGGGAATCCCTGCTGTTGTATGTTTTTTGGCTAATAAGTTATTCTTTTTGCACATGTGTGGATAATTGAGTATTGTAGTACTGAACTGAACCTGTGAAA
This sequence comes from Neonectria ditissima, assembly GCA_001305505.1. Classification (NCBI taxonomy): domain Eukaryota; kingdom Fungi; phylum Ascomycota; class Sordariomycetes; order Hypocreales; family Nectriaceae; genus Neonectria; species Neonectria ditissima. Next base: position 138,626 of record LDPL01000021.1, on the reverse strand, counting down.
ACTCCGTACCTATATGAGTGATAGGTCTTGAAAATCTAAGATAAATGAACTTGTTGAGTACCATTCCGTTGGACTGGGCTTGGTCTGAGAGCGGAGGTCATCCGTCAGCCCGTAATTGAACATTTTTAACATACAAAGTATATTTGCTCGGTATTTGTTGGAAGTAACAAGGGATCCTTCAGTAGTCTTTGCATATCCTCCTCACGGATATTTATCGACACGTCAATACCACTCCCTGTCCATGATTGCACTGGAGATTCTTCGTGGGTGGAAGTCGACTTCGAGGGAGGCGCCTCTTTGATTAGAACGATCCCGTCTAAAGCTGGGACTACGCCATCAGCGTAGCGGATACTCGACCCTACTCCGAAATCGATGTCGTAGATGCCAGCACGTGCCCAGCTCGTCACAAGAACATGACGCTGACCTAGAAATGCTTGCCACAGCCGTTGAGGAGACGCTTCATAGGCTAAACGATGCAAAAAAGCAGCCAGATGGCTCGGCTGACCTACTTCGTTGATCGTCTCGCGTATGCGCTGGGCAATGGGCTGCAAGGACGCTCTCTTCCCTTCCTCAGCTGTCTCCGTCGTAGCTGTCACACCGGCGCCAGACATCTCGACATTGATCATCATGGTTGGGGAACCTAAGAAAGCCTTGCCCAGATTCAACGCAGGTCGTACACCATACACCAGGTCGCAGTGAACTGGGCCGGTATCTGCTTCCAAGTTGCGAGCACGCATAATGCATGACCATATGTGAGCTACCAAGGCATCATGCCGGCTAATTCTGTAGGAAGCTCCCTGGTTTGCCTCGCTGTGTAGAAACTCGACTTGGTGGTTGTTCAAATGCACAATGTACTCCGAGACAGGCGCGCTGACATCCCACTCCGACCATGGCATGGGGTTCCCAGCCGCTGCAAGGTTTTTGGCTTCGAACGCATCGGGAACTTTAGTTGGCCAAGGAGCCTTAGATGACGTAGCCCACCAGTCGTACCGATGCAGAGGCAAGCTCTCAGCCTGCTGAATGAAGACGGCATCTGGTTTCTCGTCATTGATATTTCCCGCTGCTGCAGCGTCTAGTTGGCCTGGATCAAACAGGGGACGCGGGGATTTCACGAAATCCCCCGTCAGCATGGAACAACTGACGTCGGCCCAGTTCTTGACAAAGCCGACTAGAGACGAAATGTCTGCCAAAGGATGTGCGATCTTGGCAGCCAAGATAAATCCCCCACAAGCTGTCTCGGTGATCTGGATAGCCATAGAGGGGTTGCAAACTCCATATTCGTTTGGTTCGTTTGGATCCAATGCACTGGCGATGTTCGTTTGAGGGACAAGGTTCTTGAATGGGACTGTCTTTCGGTTCCACAAAGGCTGATCTCTTGTCCGTGAGACGGAGTAGATTGCATCCAGGGTGTAAGAACTCCGTGCGATGACGAGTTCAACGCCTGGATCGTGCGCGGTTCCGTAATGAACATAGACACGACCGTAGCGTTGGGCATGTTGAGGAAGACGTCGTATCTCATCAGAGACGGCTTCATTCACGACAGTCACGGCCTTGAGATGGCCGCACCACTGGGGGTAAATATCGAGAGTGGCTCGCAGCGACTGGCGGAGGTGCTCTACCAAGCTGAAAGTTTCGCCGTCGGCATGACCGGGGCGCTCAAATAGCCAGATGGCGTTGGTGAGGGCGAAGTTGGCCGTAGTGGCATCCAGTAGTGAGAGGGCTGTCACCTGTTCCGAGACCACCTTCGTATTGGGGAGCAAGCGGTCCCGGTTTAAAATCAACACATCGGTAGTCGGCATGGTGGTAGCACGATCCGATGGTGAGATTCAGAGTGTTGAAGCTCGAGTAATTTTGACACATGTGCATTAATGAAAAAAATTTGGTGGTCTCGATTGGGAGCTCGCTGTTAAGAAGGAATAAGATGAATGGAACCTATTTAATGATGTTAACTTGGCTTTGTAAAGATAAATCAATGAATAAAACAAGTGGGACCAGACCACGGAAATCCAATAGCAAACACGCAAGGTGTCGTGATTAGTCGGCGTTCCCGATTCGGGAACATCAAAAATTTACTAGGATGATTCGAAATGAGTCATTTGACTAACTAGGTCACATGGGGATGGCATGTCATCATGTTGAGCCTGCTCTGAGGAAATATTTGCCTGTAAATAACATGTCTAGATTTGCCTATTGATCCTTTAATCACGTAATTTGGCAGCCTGTTTGCTAGTGAATTAGTCCCCTCAACAGTCACTTAAAGAAGAATTACTAAGGAAAGAGACCTTATCAATAGAAGCGAATCGACAGTACAGGAGCGAGATATCAACCAGAATAAAAAGTCAGAAGAACGACCGTGTTGGACAGAGCCAGAAGTGACAATGGGATTCTCAACGTTGTGAAGTGCTTCAATGATATGTTCGGAATATCCTCCCTTGGGACCAAGACACCCCGCAGCTCTAGAGACTCCAAGGAAGAGGTCTTATGTTTGTTTCCAGAGCTTCGAGAGAATTCACGTTGGGACTCGGATTTCTAAAGAAGTCTTCCTGGGTGAAGAACGGGAATTTTAGCCGTGACTGAGTAGAATGCTTCTGGACATGGCTGGTTCTGGAGATGAGCTCTCAGGTCTGACTGATAGTTGATGCGCCGATGAGAAAAAGAAGTTCAAGTACAAAGCTTCGCCGTCAGCGAATACATTTGAGGAGGACCTGCTTCCTTACATGCGGGTTCAAACTCGAAATCGAGCTTGATGGACGAGTCAGACGTGCGAAGGGTATTGTCTGAGAGACTGATGTGACTTGGTTGTGCAGCGTCAGCCTTTATATTGCAAGTCCCCTCAATAAGCAGACTCCGGTGTAACCTTTTGGTCTGAATCAAGCAGTACTTTTCGGTATGATCTTTTCAGCTTCAGGAAGGGCAGAAAGTAGAGAATCTTCGGGAACATGCAGCAGCACTCTGAGGGAAGGATATGACTTTATTACCCTGGAAAGTTTAGTCTTTTCGTCCGCGTGATGTTTATCTGCACTCAGTGTATACTCAATTCTTTCCATTGTTAGAGAGTGGTCATTCCTCTTCTAACTAAGAACCCATTGTAGGAGATAGCCGCATGTGTTGGCCTTGTAATGCTCTAGTAGAGAGACGAACACATTGGGCAGCGTCGAGTTGGGATAGAATGATAAAAGTGAACGGCATGGTATAAACAGTGCCAGCCTTGAGAGTGTGAAGATTGGGAAAATAGCCAGTCCAAATTAGGATATTTAGTTACAGAAAGCTATAATAGGATGTTAGCGACTGATGGCATTGTGGGAGATCGACTCATGTGGAAGCGGTTTCAATAAAGAGCATTTGAAACCCTCTAAACGAGGTGTCTTTCTAGGACCTAATGAGGGCGTATCCTGCCAGAGTCGAGCTAGGAATATGAAAGGAAAATACGGCATTTTTCATTATGCTCCCTATCGTTCTCTATAATAGACACATTTCCTAGGACCCTTATTTTCCTTTGACCGTGTCTTTCCCTCGCTTGGTGGATGAGAGGGGGGCAAATATCAAGGAAAGGCCTAGAGTGGTAGTGGCTGAAGACAGACACAGCCCCCGAACCCCTGCGCGCCTCAGTGTGTTCAGGCAGTGTTGTTCAAGACAGGGCTCTCTAGGCTGTTTTGAGATGACCGGGGACAGAGTGGGGGTTTGCCCATTGGCGAGAATGAACGCCAGGTATAAGAGGACTAGCTGCAGGAGAATGACTTTCTCGTGCTTGGTAAAGACAAGAAGAAATGTAATGAGATGCAAAGGAACTGGCTGGGGTGAACTCCTTGGCTGCAACAAGTGACAAGCCTGATGCAAAGTGGTGGAAGCTGTGATGGATGCATCTGGGAAGAACTGGGCGCATGTCGCGTCGCCCTACAGGGGTCGCGCAGACTGTGTGACACTGTTTATTGGCTTGTTGGCAAGGTTGTTTTCGGGGAGGTGACTCTGTTGGATGAAGCCTTGTGGGGTGTCACCTCCCCAATGTGTTGGTTATCACACGCTGTGCCTTGGGGCTGCATGAGTGGCCTGTTCTTCGGCTGTGGAAGGGATGGCGCTGACATCTCGTGTTCTTGTTTATCATTATCAATTGGCAGTGAGAAGTAGAGCCCTTCTAAACTTGTTTCTTGCTCTACCTACGTTGTAATCCATTCTTCTTTCTTCCAATTCTTGGCGTGAGCCGTCTACAACTCAAGGTTTACTCGCTTGCTTTAAGACAACCCGTGCATCACCTAGCACGCCTTTGATAGAGCAGACAGCCAGACGGAAGCAGTGCATCACCTAGGGCAGCAGTGGATTGCCGACTTCAGCCATGGCGCAAGTCTCACCGGAGCATGTCTCCGACGCTCCGCCGCAGTACGTCGATGTTGTTGCTTCGCCGCCGCCGGCCTACGTCAAGAACGAGCCAGCGACGAATGCCAACCCAGCCGTAACACTGCCTACGATCGAAACAGCACCTCCAAAAACGCTACACCGGAAGAAACGGCCATGGATCTTAAGCGCCGTTGTGATGCTGGCCCTCATCGCGCTCACTGTCGGGCTTTGTGTTCGCCTGATTGCGAACCAGCACAAATCCAACGACCCATCCAAGTAACACTCCCTTTACAACCGCCCTGGCAAGTATGCTAATGAAGCTGGGCAACAAAAGCCACTCAACTTCAGATGACGATTATGATGACGATAGCTCGCCGGATCCAGACGACGACCACCCCAGGTCGTTATGCTCTGGCACCATCTGCCCCCAAGTCATTACGACGGCGGAATTCGGCGGCCGACTCCACATCTTCATCCGCACTGCCGACAACCACATCGCGCATAACTCGGGCGGTCGTGGCAAGATGGCCTTTGAGTTTCCGACTACCTGGCATGACCTGGGCGCAACCGCCGGCAAGATCATCAGCCAGCCTGCGGCCATCGCCTGGAAACTCAATGGCACACCGCGCCTCTCCATCTTCGCCTCAGCCAGCCTGACAACATCGTCTACGGCCGCTATCTGCAGAGCGAGATGTGGTCCAACTGGGAAGAGGTCGGGGATAACGCGGACAGCCAGCCGGTGCTGTGCCGCGTGGGCGACGGTGCCGATCAGCGCATCGATCTCTGGGTGACGGACGCCGACAGTCACGAGATCAAGCAGCAGTCCTGGGACGTCGACGCCGACAGCTGGGCCGTGGACGACGGGTTCGCCGACATCAACGGCACGGGGCCGGCGAGGACGGCGCCGGCGGTTTTCTGCCGCAGGAACAATGTGAAACACGACGTGGTGTGGTACGGACGCGAAGACGGAGGCGCGCTGTGGTATCGCGGGTACAACTCCACGTCAAGGAAGTGGGAGGAGCCGCGCGACTTTGGGGGTAAGTTTCTTGGTGATCCGGCACTGTTCACACAAGCGAAGAGACAGGGGCGACTTGACTTCTTCGGCGTCCAGGACAACCACGAGGTGTACCATTTCAGCCGGACAGACGACGAGTTCAGTGAGCTGGAGTCACTAGGAGGAAATGTGACAAGTACGCCATCGATAGTTGGATCGGTAACAGGGCTAGCGGGCACATTCGACATGGTGGCTCTGGGGAGCGACGGCAATACCAGACATATGTATTACGACCAGACGTCACAATCCAACAAATGGGAGAACATCTATCTCACGTCGATTGGTGCGCCGGCCCTTGCCATGCATGGGCGGTACACTATTGTGCTGCTTCTCCTGAGAGAGGATGGTATTTACTGGGCGACGACAAGCGCTGGAGGAAGCTGGGTCGGCGTGGTGTATGTGTACCCGATAGGGGGTAACCCGTCGCTTGACTTTTTTGTTGATAGGTCGTGAGCCAATTAGTAGCAAGTAATGTTGGGAAGACGTTAATGATGACTACATTTTATATCTATAGAGTGTTGGCATTATGAGCCAGTCCATGGGCTAGCAAAGGGATCTAGAAGGCTTCTGTGAAGAGGTAATCCACAATCTCGCTCCGGCAACTTTTAGATTTACCACAGCTATTCAACTCGGTGTACTTTGCCTCGGTTTCCGCAGGCACATACAGGGACAGAAATAAGCCAGCTAGAAAGATAAAGGGAGTCACGCATGCGAAGCTTTAGGTCATGAACGACTACCTTGAAAACCCCTAAGAGCGGAGCTACTCAGGGTGCTAATAGATGAACAAGAAAGACATCCAAGATGAGCGAGTCGTATTCGTTCCCGGATGGCACTTCGCCGCCGTTCTCAAGAATCGGTAGGGCGAGCCGCAAGCCATCCCGGACTATATATTCACGTACAAGAAGGAGAATAATGATCCCAAGGAACAGAGAGTCCATGGCAAGCAGCAAACTGGTCTTGAAAGTATCTGGCGGAAGCAAGAAAGCTGCCGGACCTCTCGCTGGGCGTCGAGTTCGACAATCGCGTCACCTTGAGCAACCTTACCAGATCAAGGCAACTTGTGGGCCTGTGGATAAGGTTCAATAAGATGTTCGTTGTCATAGCCGGTCTATATCTGCACTGAAACAACACTGAGATGGAGCAGTGCGCTGGAGGCATCGTTGCTGGTATTGAGTCTTAGGAATGTCGGGTCTCTGGCTATTACGGCTGGAAGAAAATCGGTACAGATATCGGTAGATTGACTCCATCGCTCTAACCAACCTCCTCTTTTCAGCTAGGCTCACAAATATACATACCCTCCCTGGCTATCTTGGGAACGGTTTCTCCATTCTATCTTAAATAAAAGAGAAAGATTGCAGTGAGGACCTTCCGTTAACAGAATTGATCATCTCACCATCCATAATCCCATGTACAAAACTGGCAAGTCAGTATAGCTCCCTGGAGAAAACGGCAATGTATGTTCAGGCTTACCATTCTCCAACCATAGTGTAACGGTGGTTCGTTGCTATACGGACCAGGGAAGGGAAGAAACCCCCTCGCAGAATACATACTACGTCACCAAGTTGCATAGACCCCGGTCCCAGGCCAAAATACCCCGTCTTTGTAACGAAGAAGCGTCTTTTACCGAGTTTTTCAAGGACAGTCTTGGGAGGCGGGGCGTCGAGTATGCCCTCCCGTATTTCTGTCTCCTCTTCTGCGGTTTTAGGAGGCATTCCGGTAGCTCCTTTCGGGAGTCTCCTGTCTCTTCGGTCTGGGGATCCGGCCAGGTAGTCTCGGTCGGTTAGTAACAGATCAAAAGTCACAGTTCTCCAAAACGCTTCCATGACGGAACCTCCTCCTCCGTATTCCTCATCCTTTTTCGGAATGAGCTTAAGCCATTGATCGATGATCACTCGAAGCTGGGCTTCCCGCTTTTCCCATTCCATAGGGAAGCGAGGACAGACGTTGCCCAGGGTTTGAACCTCATCCACCAGAACTCCTTCCATCTCCAACACATCATCGTCGTCGACAAAGTTGGGCGGAATCCAGCCACCATCGCCGAGCGACGCATTGTACAGCGACCCGAGAGCCAAGGCCATGCCAATGCCGGTCGTGGCGAGGTTGGTCGTCTTGAATGTATGTAGGACGCTAAAATCAGGAACCCAAGATGGGAGAGTGACATCTCGCTCCGAGTAGCAGTCCTGTAGGAGGTGCAGCGGACCCGGCCCCTCGCGATGCTGTTCGAGCATGTATTTCATAGCGCTCTTGTAGACGTCCTTCTTGCTTTTGCCGTAGTCAATCTCGATGGTGGTCTTCTCGGATGAAAGCCCCAGAAGAGCGTACACTGCATCTAGTGGGTCTGTGGCTTGTCGACTGAGCACCTGTGGCCAGATCATTTGCTCAAGATTTATATTTAAGCCGTTGACCACTCTGTATGAGAGATCATCGAGAGCGCCGGTCGCGGCGTACAGTCTCGAAACCTCAGCTGTCATTTCATCAAATATAGCCTCGTCCATTGGTCGCCCCAGGCCCATGGTGTTGTGACGGGAGACTTCGAGGGCAAACGCAGCCAACTTGCTAAGATGACTCCAGGAGGCGGATTCTGCACCGCATCTCAAGATTGCAGACTTCGCCAGCACGATCTCTTGGACAGTCCAGACCCTCGTCCACCAAACGTGGTTCATCAGCTTGACTAAGCCTCGGACGATGGAGTCGTGGTTGTCGTGGCCATGCTTCATGCCCAGCGCACGGAACACACGCTCACGGTGATCCCATGGCAAAGGTTGACCACTGTTTTCGACAATGCGCCGTGCGGTGTCGGGCTCGAGTTTTGATAGGTCTTGCACAAAGTTGATTGCCACGCCCGTGTCGTCATCCCCTTCACCAAGCCAGACAATAACCTGCGCCGCCGAGGAGTAAATGGCTCCCATCTGCTTGACTTGTTGATTTCGCTCGGGAATGTCCGACTGGTTGATGCAGATAGAGTCGACCCATAGTAACCGCGGCTGATGCGTGAGGCGCAGCTCCTTGAGGGCGCCGTGAAGATTGGAACGCACCCGCACTTCTTCTGCGTCGACGAGGATACTGTACAGAACATCTTCTGGACCCCATACGTAGGAAAGAGCGTCATAGGCCCGCTCATCAATCCGTGCCGGCGAAAGATGGCACTCGATCTGGGCGTCGCGATTGGCGGATGGCTGGAGAGACAGAAGCCGGATGCAGCCATCCGGTAGGGCACTATATCGCTGCAGGAGATTTGCAGACTGGCTCATGATTAGGGCTCCACGACGGCTGCCAACTCGAGCTAAATTGTGACGCCCTTGCAAGAACAAAAAGACTGTCTAGCTTTTCGTTAGTGGCAATGATGATAGCGATACTGAATGTGTCGGTGAGATACTGAAGCTGACAATGCCATGGCATGACAGAATTTAAAACGCTCACACGGTGGGCTGCGCCACTTTTCTGCCCAGTCCCGCCGCAGCCACGGTGATCAGCTGCCATACTCCAGACTGACTGACTACCCCTAGTGTCAAAAGAATTGGTCAACATATGATGAGAATAGTCTCATTCATAATCACAAAAAAATGACACCTAATCGACGAATGGCTTCCCATCGTCCAAGCTGTCTAATGCGCACTGACTTCGTAGTCCCAGTTTATATCTTGCAACAATGGACGTTGGGCCATGACAAGGCCCAGGATCCTCCCTTATAAACAAAGATAGCTTAGCCCAGAGACGCAGTGGCTTCTCAACGCATGCCCAAAACAATTAGAAATGGCCTGTTTGTGGACTTGGCGTAAAGATCTGCACAGTGGCTCGTGTATGAGCTTACCTGGGCGTGAGGAGCTGCAGAAAGGCAGGGATTGCTCTGTTTGGATTGTTAGACAACAATCGGTACATTGGTTTCGTTAATACGACGACTCCATGCTCTCTAGCAGTCAGTAGATACATAAGCGACCTCCTACGGCAAGCCGAAGATTTTGGGAGATAAACAAAGTCGTGATATAGTTGTAAAGAGGTGATGACAATCTTAAGAGTTTGCTAAAGTGTGTGCCCAACTAAGGCTTGTTAGTTAATTGGCTTAACATATAAACAATTATGGGATAATGTAATTGTCTGATTCTTTCATTAGGGGCCTAGATTGAAACGTCGCTTCGGCTGTATCTAGTAACTTCTGATAGTCTTTCATGTGCGATTAATTAAGACGGGAGGGTGGTCAACCATTGCTAGACAGTTCGTTGGCGAAGTCATGACCGTTCATTTTCTGACATGCAGGCTACGTTAGCGTCTCAGCACAAGTGCTGGGTCGATGGCGATAGTGACAAGATATTCAAGTGCCTTAGCAATTCAGCGCTAATCCAGGCGCCTATTCGGGAGAAACGTCGCGTGGTTATCGCAGCTCTCGGTCATCACGGTCTTGGCAAGGTGTTTGTCTATGAAGTTCAAGAACCAGATCCTCAGCTTCGGGTCAAAGAGCGATACGACTCAAATCTGCGTGAAATGCTGCTTGTACATTGGTCTAGCGGGCTGAAAGGTGAACTAGCAGACAGATAGACAACCACAACTCGGGATCATCTTAAAAGCCAAGGCAACAATACCAATGATTCAGCCTGGTCCTTCAAATTGGCGCAATGCAATGACCTTTTGCCAGGGCCTTTTGATCTATGCTTATTCCTTGATCGGCATATCACATACCTACCTGCCTATTTAGGCAGGTCGATGCAGACATCAAGACTTGGCATCGCATCGAATCCTGGCAACATTGGAAGTATATGAGCATCTTTTTCTTCTTCTCTGGATGTTGCAATCGCTTTTCCAGTATCTGATTCAACGCGCATCCATTATCGCCAACATGAGGTTCCCCACGTTCGTTGCCGTGCTTGGCATCACATCTTCTGTCAATGCCTGTCTTCTTCCTTCAGAGCGCGAGGCCGACCGCCAATTCGCCCTCACTGGTGTCCGTCCCGAACGGCGCTCAACCATTCCCCGCCGTCAAGCTTCTACTACATTCCCCATTGGCACCGGCGATCGCTTTGCCAACGGGTGCGTCGCGCCTGTTGGCCTCGGTGTCAAAGATCGTAATCTCAAGTCCGTTTTGAGCGTCAAGGAGGTCGCCTCTGCTTTGAAGGGACTGAAGAAGAAGTACAAGCATGAAGTTGAGCTCTTTGAGCCCCCATTCAAAACGTTTGAGGGTAGAAAGTTCCACGGCGCGGTAGTCGGCGACAACCCCAGGGTCTTCATCATGAGCGGCATCCATGCGCGCGAGCGCGGCGGCCCAGACAATGTCATCTACTTCCTCGCCGACCTTCTCGCCGCGCGCAAAGCTGGCTCGGGTATTTCATACGGCGACAAGAACTACACGGCCGAGGATGTCGAGACGGCTCTATCTGCAGGCATCATCGTTCTCCCGCTCACGAACCCCGATGGAGTAGCCTACGACCAGACCACGGACACGTGCTGGCGCAAGAATCGCAACACGGAATCATCTTCGGGCGCTGAGGACGGAAGTGACGTGGGAGTCGACCTCAACCGCAACTACGATTTTGTCTGGGACTACAAAAAGGCCTTCAACCTCGACGCTGGAGACCCGCCCGCATCCGACGACCCGTCAAGCGAGGTCTTCTACGGTACCGGTCCCGCCTCGGAGCCCGAGACTGAAGCTGTGGTCTGGACCCTCGACCAGTACCAGAACATCACATGGTTCATGGACCTCCACTCGTACACCGGAAGCATCCTCTACGCCTGGGGTGATGACGATGCTGGCCAAGAGGAGACGGAGCAGAACTTCGTCAACCCTGCCTTTGATGGGAAGCGTGGCTATGTGGGAGAGGACCCGCCCGACAGCGTCTACAAGGAGTTCTTTACCGCCGAGGATCTCAAGACGGAGGAGGACGTCACATCCGTTATGGTCAAGTCCATGCTCGCAGCGGGCAACGTTCTCTACGACGCCTACCCAGCCGTCGGCCTGTACCCAACATCTGGCGCGAGCAACGATTACGCCATGGGACGATACTATGGTAAGCTGGCCTGTGGCTCCAGTCGCATGTTCGGATTGACTCTCGAGTTCGGCGCCGAGGCGACGGCGGATCCCAGTTGCCCTTTTTATCCTGATGCGGCTGGGTACCATGACAATGTCAGGCAGGTTGGAGCTGGATTCATGGAAATGATGTTGCTTGCAGCTGGGCCAGCTGGCGATCCCGTCTATCTGGAGTGTTAACAGGGTTTAAAGGCGGCTTCCATACTGTTGTACTGTAAAAATACTAGATGTTGTGTCGCACTCGTTCCAGTTGAAGTCTGTGTTGTTTACATGAAACGTTGTGGCCAGCTTCCATCTGCAGAAACGTCTGCCGCTTCCTTGCCAGACAGCTCGTGCGCTACTACGGAGGACTTGTTGTTGAGACTGCCTAATTCCCAGTCCCACACAGCGCTATGGCCCTATTTTTGAGTGGTGTTACAATAAATTCAGGGTAGACTTCATTGATTGAGTGCATCTCCTAGAAGAATACGGTGATGGTTGACTTTCACTGTGTCCAACGATCCTTCACCTAGTCTCACATCCACGTAGACTCAATTAAATTTGCAACATTTCTTAGTGAGTAAGACGACCTGCTCATGGACTCAGCAGCCATTTCATGCCGCTGACCATGTCTCGCCAGTAGTCTTGGCTCCTCTCTAGCTCAGGCCAATTGGTCCAAAACATGTGGCCAAATCCCTCGTACAAATTAAGTCGCGCGGCAACCTGCCATTCTTCTTCCAAGACTCGCTTGTATATCAAAGCATGGTCACGAAGAGGGTCCAGTCCAGCAACTTGGAAGAAAGCTTTCGGTGGTTTCTCTTCTCCCCTCCGCGAGCCAGTGATGGAAGGCGGGTACCATTCTGCAGCAAATGGGGAAAATAGAGGCGAGCGCACATCTACCCCGAGCATCGTATCGATAAAGCTTCCGGCTGTTCTACCTTCAGGGCCATCAAGTAGTGGCCCCAGTACTGGATCAGATCGGTTGGTCCACATGCTGGAGTAACTATCTCGATACCCAGCAGGGACCAGCTCTGGGGGTAGAAGATAAGGCACACAAAGCCATTGCCCGGTGACGGGAGGTTGAAGGTTCTCTTTTATCGAGAGATGCGCCAGTACTGCGGCAATATTAGAGCCCGCAGAGGATCCGCCGAGAATCAGACCCTGAGTTGGGTCTGCACCCAGATCAGAAGCGTTGTCGACTGCCCATTTCAGCACATCCCAACAGTCCAGGACCCCGGTTGGAAAGGGGTGTTCTGGAGCCAGCCTGTACTCTGGATTTATACAGACGACTCCGAGATCCCTGGCGAATGTTCTGGCGTTTGAATCTTCGTCTGTTGTGTCGCCCATGACCCATCCACCTTCGTGAAACAATACTACTAGAGGGCGCTTTTCTCCACCTGCAGCGACGGATTGCAATGAGGCTGGTCGGTAGCTTTTGGTGAGAATTCTGTACCCATCTCGAGCCTCCACGAGATGAACATCTTCGACAACCTCTGGAATCGGTCCCGGGACTGGAAGCAGATGCCGTACGCTGTCCAGGTGCTGTCGTCGGGCTCCCCGATTTTCTGGCACGAAAGGAAACCCCGGGAAGGGACGTTGAGAGATGGCGGCTTGCAAGGCCGGATTTCTCCCGGAATGACTTGTGTTGTCCATTTTTGACAAACCGAAAATCCTCAAGCAAAGGTAACATGTAACGGAAGATGCTAATGACAATGACTGGGGAGCGTGCTTGCTATTCACGATCAACGTTGAATGTTCCCCTCATTCACTTCAAGTTACAGTAAGCAGCTGGGTTGACTAAACTGTCTAACCGTAAATGGAAGCTCGTCTACTGGACTTTGACTGGCCAATGAGCATGTAGATTGGCAACTGTTTGTACGTAAGGTGGGGATACAGCTGTTGGAGGAGATGCTGACACGTTGAGGGGCAGCGGGAAATCCGTTTGAATGTCCATCTTGGATTTCCTCTCACCGTATTTGTTTTTTAATCCTTCACATTCCCAGAAAACATACTCGAGCTCTTTTCAAATAAAACACAAGAAACGTTATCTCCCTTCAATTTGCGATTGCACCCAGCTGCTTAGCCGCCGACATGGTCGCCCCGGTTCGTACACAAAAGGATGACAAGGCTATTGCCTTTTCCAAGACACTGTCAAAAATCCCATGGTGTGATGACTATGAGAAAATGATATCCGGTATGCTCTACAGCTGCGAGGCGCCAGAGCTGTCCGAGGCCAGGAACCGGGCGCGCCGGCTCGCTCAGAAATTCAACACGTATGTTCCAGAGGAAACTCTGACAGCCGCCCAAGTCACCGAGACAAGGGTGGCCATGATCAAGGAACTGTTTGGAAAGGTTGGCTCCGACTTTTACGTCGAGCCAAACATTCAAGTGGACTATGGATCCAACATCACGATAGGGGATCGATTTTATGCCAATTTCAAGTACGTGGATTTCCGCTATCGTCTTTTCTTCTAGTTCACTGCGGACAGGCCAACTAATTGTCTTGAATTTAGTACTGTCATTCTTGACTGTGCCCACGTCACCATTGGCGACCGGGTTCTTTTTGCTACTGGGGTCAGTCTGATTACTGCTACGCACGAAACCAGCCTTCAGTCGAGACGAGACAATATCGAATACGCCGAGCCGATTACCATTGGAGATGACTGCTGGCTCGCAGCGAATGTCACGGTCCTTCCTGGCGTCACCATTGGGAAAGGTTGCACAATTGGAGCTGGGGCTGTGGTATCGAAGAACATTCCTGACTACTCTGTCGCGATGGGTGTTCCTGCCAGGGTTGTGCGGACGGTAGAGCCTCTTGAGAACTAGAGAGGGTCATTTATAGAAATCTTGGGAAGATGGCTGCCTGCGCTGAACCTGTACAATTAACGCCTGAGTTCCGAGCTTGTGAATGTCCAGACTTTTACGCTATTGATGGCAGTGATTTCCAAATTTAAGGAATTGACACATAAATCTAGCTCGTGTTGAAGCAAGGGAGATGCTGACAAAATGCTAAAAGCTAATACTCAACTATGACCATTTCTTATCTGTAAGTCGACAACTGTAGTAGCTCGGACGAAATTAGGCGAAGATACTAAAAGCCACATGCTATTACACTAACGGTAGGGCTGAGTGGCAATGGACCTGAGAGCTGACTGGACTTGTCCGAAGGACACCTACCTACCCTAAGGCCGAGACCATCTATGAGGTGGATGAGTGATTATGCTTGAAATTTATGTCGTAAATCTCGGCATGTTCTACTGTTTTTGGTGCTTGTCAAGTTCGAAGATTCAGGCCTGACCTAGTTTTACTCTGTTGCAAAACAAGTCCTCCTTGTGCGTAGCATCAGCGGCACCCGACTTTTGCTGTACTGTGATCAAATATTGAACCCGCACACAATATCATCCTGGCTCAGTAGTCCATGTGCATGAAGCAAGGCGCTGCAGTTAGTTGTATATGACTTGGTCGGGACGCGAGTGAGCTGGTTCTGTGACTTAATGAATGTTGTGCATTTTTAAGCAAACAAAACTTGACCCAGAGCAGCAGCTAAGACGGACAAATATGTCGCGCATCAAGATGAAAATTCGACAAGCCCCCATTTCAATCTCTTGCATGTTCCTCCCCCACGCGGGGCTCGGTTTTGTTTTAGGGCGCGAAGACCCCCATTCCTGCAAAAGCGGAGAATCTTGCCTAGTAGAGCAGACCCATAACGGAGGACACGGCTGGATAAACCTGCCGACATGAAGATGCGTCGAGAAACCAAACCCATTTATCAAGTCTCCACTTCATGCAGCACAGAAGTTAGGGGCTTCGGGCCGTTCCGGTAGCTTCAAGCCGTTTCCCACCTACACAAAGACTTACAGGCATCGTACACAGGACATGCTTCGCCGTATGAATGCAACGACGTTATTACGCAGGTAAATGAGGCACGTGAATAGGGGTTGGCGTAGGGGTTGCTGTGGTATCGTACACCCTGGGAAACCACCATAGAGGGGACAAAGTCTAACGGCTTGCCAGGAAACATTGTGGATCACTGTCGATCCAGTCCAAGTGGCCACGTTCCCACGCGTTGCTCAAGGACCCCCTTATCAACCATGTCAAACCCGAATTTTCGCATCCGGAAACGGCCCCCCCTCTTCCCGCACATCCATGGGTCAATACCGGATCGGCATTCTTCATTTCCGTAGCATGCCACGGCAGAACCACGTAAGTACACCCGATATGAGACGTTTAGCACGTCGGAGGCACGGCATCTCCGCCGACCTATGCCACCTTACAGTAGTTGTCGTGGTGGGGCCTGCGTGCAAGTCAAGGATTATCCTTGAAAGCAGCGGAATCCCATCTGCCGACGCCGACGCGATGTTTTATCAAAAATGGAGAACTTCAGCTGTCGGTCGGCACTTCATAGGACACCGAGGTAGCCCGGGGGTCCGAGAAACACAGCGATCTAAACTTCGCTTGGCAAGGGGTGAGTGAGTATAAGGCAGCTAGGTATCTAGGATGGTTGTTTCCGACTGCATGAAGTCGCACACTGATTTGAAACTCGGTGCAACTTGTATCTTTTTACTTCGCAACCGTTCAGTAAGAAACAATGGACCGGACCGAGTTAACCGTCATCATCGTGGGCGGTAGCGTATCCGGTCTTTCTCTAGCCAACATGCTAGAGAAGGCTGGAATACGTTTTGTCCTACTGGAAGCAAATGATGATATCGCACCCCAAGTTGGCGCAAGCATTGGCCTTCAGCCAAACGGGCTTAGGATTCTGGACCAGCTCGGGTGTGCCGACGAACTTATATCACTGGTCGACATGCCGTTGCAAAATTCCTACATTCGGGTTTCAGACGGATCTGCAATCGCCCATCATAGAAATGTCCATGACAATATCATGGCGAGGTAAACTTCCTTCTCTGTTCTAATCATAATAACCTCATACCATTGTCTCCTAGACACGGGTATCCTACCATCTTTATCGATCGACAGATGCTGCTAGAGACTCTTTACAACAATTTACGATCCAAAGCACCGGTGATGGTTGGTCAGCGGGTCGAGTCAATCACCAGACTCGACGATCTCGTCGAAGTGGTAACCAGCAAAGGTGAAACCTTCCGAGGCGATATACTAGTGGGCGCCGATGGAATCTTCAGCACTGTGCGGAAGGAGATGTGGCGCATTGGCAATGATATGTCACCTGGGTATTTCCCTTTGGACGAGGGGTCAAGTAAGTCTTTCTTCTGCCTGCCTGGACCTGACAAATCGATGATATCGACTCGCTGACTCGCTTCGTTCAGAGGTTCCCTGCGACTACAAGTGCATTTTTGGCATATCTCGTCCTATAGCAGCGCTAACAAAAGGAGTGCATTATGTGCACAACCAATACTACTCCTACTTGATCATCACTGGTCCCGGCGGGAGAGTCTACTGGTTTCTTTTTGCCAAGCTAGATACCACACTGTTTGGAAAAGACATTCCAAGATACAGTAAGAGTGATGAAGAAGAACTTGCCCGGCAACACGCCTCAGACCCCATCACACCCACTGTCGCATTCGGTGTACTTTACGCTGCCAGGACAAGCTCTGTTCTAACTCCTCTGCACGAGTACGTTTATGAGAAATGGCACTTCGAACGCGTCATGACAATTGGTGACGCCGCGCATAAGGTACGACGCTTCATTCCATGGTTTTGATCTGTGTGATGTCCTGGTACTGACTGCTGGTTAGTTTGAGCCATTGACTGGCTTCGGGGGAAACAGTGCCATCGAAACTGCCGCAACATTGACAAATTACCTCGTCTCGAAGAAGGACTCTGCCTTGAGTCGATCGGAAATTCACGACATTTTCAGCAACACCCAAAACGATCGATTCCAACGTGTCTCATCACTTGTGGCAGACGCTCATGCCCGGCAGCAGAACGATGCTCACGAAACACCACTCCTAGCTTTCCTAGCGCGGGTTCTCCCACGTATAATGAGCCAAGAGGCTACGCTTCAGCTTTTGTCCAACAAACTTGTCGGTGCTAGCCGCCTCGAAATGTTCCCCGTTCCCAAGCGTGGACATTCGATTCCATACAACGACGAGCTTCCGGCCAAACCATTGAGATCGACATGGCTCCCTACTAGCATAGCTGCGATCTGTCAGTATACATTGTACCAGTTTTCCAACAAACTTCTGTTGCCGTTAGAAATACCCTCATCATTCGCCGGCGTTCCAGTGAGACGACAGTTTCTAGGAATTGGGTTCCTAGACGAACTCCTGTCGACACTGGTGTCTGTATTTGGAGTTCCTCTTACAGGTCCGAACCAGGCACAAAAGCTGCAACTAGCCTACTTCACACCGGTCATCTTCTCTTCTGTTGTCGACTGGACTATCGAGAGCTATCGAGCTGGGGGTGGCGGTACACTCATTTCCTAGTAAGCCATAAGTGATCCTTGCCATTACTCCATTTCACTGAAACAAGAGCTTCCACAATCAACTTGATTTGGCTGACTAAATTGCTACCAGCCCGTCCCTGTTCGGAGTGGCATACCAAATCCTAGGAATTGGTCGTATCGCACCACTCTACAACCTGGCAACACTATTCACACATGTCACACACCGCGCTTTTGGTACAGCTGCCGGTCGTCCTGTAGCCAAAGAGGTTGCCGATTCGCTGATTCCCAGTTTGACTCTTGGGTATATACTCCCAACTGTCGCCATGTTTGGACCTTTTCAAAACAAGCACACTTGGCAGGGATTTGTTGCTCTATGGCAGCCTTTTCCGATCATTGTTGGTCTCCTCACTAGCGGGATATCACCGCTCTCCAAGCGCTTAGCTTCGAGGAAAGATGTGACTGCAAAGCAAACGAAGCAGAGGGAGAAACCGCAGAAGAACGCGACACCGACAAGTTTGAGACTGATCTACGCGGTTGGTGCAACAGCATCGGCCTTGGCTCACTTTTGGTCCATGTACCGAATTTGGAAAAGCCCGGAGCTGTCGTTTTCCCAAGTATTTGGTAGATTTGGTGGGCTGCTGTCCGCGAGTCACGCTTCCGATCCCCAAAGCGACATTCTTCTGTTTTTCCAAAGAGACATGTTTTTGAATATCGCGTCCGTCTTTGTCCAGAACATTTATCGAATTTTCCATCTGAGGGCTTTGGGATACGTTACCACCAAAGAGGCAGGCATTGCTTCTGCGGCTACAGTCCTGGCTCAGGGGATTATCGGGCCGGCTGCCACTCAGATTGGACTCTGTGGGTGGAGGGAGGAAGTCTTTTCAAGAGTGAACCGGTTGACTTATCACACTCAAGGGAACGGGGCGCTACTGGGAATCTCAAGACTTGAAACCCTCCTCGAAGAGAAGTGATGAAAGTAGGAACATAAGTACTTTGTTCTCAAGACATAAATACTTTGTTCTTGGGAACATAAATACTTTACTCTCAGAAACTACTAACTGTAGAATATAAATTCTTTAGTTCAGAATCTACCAAAGCTCGATGGCTTATTGAACGTGTGTGGGTTGGTATTCTCAGACCGACAATGAGGCTACCCTGCAGGAGTAATGAAGAACGTAACTGTCCTATCATTCTACATTCTTCTGCAAAGAGCGCCAGAAAAGCATTCTGTTCTAGACTTACAAATGTGCTAAACCTCTCTTTTTCAGAGAGGAATTTTTGACTAGAAAAATCTGGTTCTCGTTGAACGTTGAGTGTCAGTAGAAGCGGACACCATGTGAGCAGGACAGACAAAACAACTTGAAGGGCGATGCACCGCTACCTGAGTTTTGGATTTGTGACTATTATTCTGAGACGAAGATTTTGAGAATTATCTGCGGAAAAAGCCAAAGAAAAAACAACAGAATGTCGAGCCTAGTAAAGCGAACATGTTCCTTGCCAAGTTCCAGGTGTCTTGGTCGCAAGCGCCCAATTCACACCCTTGCCAGCAACCAGTCCACATCATCGAGTGAAAGCCACCAACTAGAGTCTTTTTCCACGCAAGAAGCCATCGCCGGTCTTCAATTGGTACCACAAAGTTCAAGCCCATATCACTGGCTTCGATTATTTGCTACAGAGGTTTGCCGGAAACGAGGTCTTGCAGTGGTTGCACTTGACAACGTTGTCCTTGGCTGTGGTGTTGACGAAGACATCGAAGTCATTGTTGCGAAAGGTGTTCCGAATGATGACGTTATCGGAAGCAACAGCCTTTCGCTTGAGAACAATGCATGATAGGGACACGCTGGGGCCGGTTTGAGGACATTCGTCGTCAGAGACAAAAATACCAGAAGCCTTATTCTTCTGTCCCTCGATGATGTTATCCGAGACTTTGGTGTCAACAGCGCCATCAAGGATGATTCCCGAAGCTCCAGGACACTGAGGGTTCGACTGGCCAATATAGTTGTGGCGGATCTTGACTCCATTGACCCCGGGATCGACGTAGACAGCGACACAGCAGTTCTTTACCTTATTGTATTGAACTTCGGCGCCATCGGTTTGAACACAGAGCCCGACGCCGTAGTTGGAAACGTGGTTCTTGGTAATAAGAACGTCTGAGAAGTTGTCCATGCAGACACCGATACTACCGCTCAATGCGGCTGCCGACACCTCGTTGTCGGAGATTAACGTCTTGTACGAGCCAGCCGTAAGACTCCCATACTTGCCACCATCGACAAGCTTGTTCTTGGTGATGTGGGCATTCTTGGCACCGACAATGGCAATGTTGATACCGGAGAACTTGCGAACCTCGAAACCAGTCACTGAGACATCCTCGACAGGTCTTGCCACTGAGAGAACCTTGCGGTGCTCGACAGCAAAAGGGGCCAGCTTGACTCCCTTGCCGGTCACGCAGATTCCAGCCTCCGTTTTCGGGCCACTCAGACCCGAGCACCGATTCTTGACGGCCTTCTTTGGAGGGACAAGAACCGCACGCTTCCCGATGAGTTCGATGCCGTCTTTGTCAATCGTGAGCTGCTCAGCGTAGATGCCGGCTTCAACAACAATGCGGTCGCCGGAGCTGGCCTTGTCAATGGCGCGCTGGATGCTCTTGTGGGATTTGACGTAGATGGTGTGGCGGTAGCCATAGTGGTCACTGCCGGACTTGTACTCGTCACCATTGCAATCGTCTTTGCCGTGCGCACAGCATTGCTTGTCCTTCCACTGGCATTTTGCAGTACGAGCTATGGAAGTCAGCAGAGTTCCCGTGCGGAAGACTGGGAGCCATGCATACCTACCAGCCCGGCATCGTCCGGGCTTGACAGAGGAGAAGCGGCAACAGTGCCGAGGAGGACCAGTCCCGCAAGTGTCGAGGTAAACTTCATAGTGTAGAGCCGATAGCGTGATGACGGTGAGCGAGTGTGATCAGGTTCTGTAGATGCGAGTACCTGTGTGAGTGAAGATTGCAAAGGACGAGGGGGATCAAGGTATTATAGCCAGCGTGTCCATCACCTTTTCTCAAGATTGCCACACCAAGTCAGCCCTGGTCCAGCTTCTCAGCCCAACGTCTGTTGCTACTACCTGAACCGATAATCTAGGACTCGTGGCTGCCGGAAGGTGGAGGTCAGAGTGTCGGATCACTTCTCAGCCGCTCGAAAGGGTGTGCTGCACGGGGTGCTGATGGCGTTGCCAAGCAGACACGATGACTTAGCACTGACGGAAAGCGTGTGTTGGCACGTCTCCTTCGGAAATTATAGGCCTTTGTGTGCCCTACTCCTGAATGGCGCATTGAAGGTTGGATTGGGTTTCAGGTGCAGACGCCGTGGCTGAAGAGGCTTGGCTAGGCCCAACATTCGTCCATGGCTTTGGGCGGTTTTATACACCCAGGAATAAGCCCTGGGGCGAAGATGAAGGGGGACACAGAGATTAATCAAGTCAGTCTCGCAAGGAAGAGACCTGGTTGACCCTGACTTCAGATCAATTATCGAATTTGTCTGTGCTCTTAAAGATTGATCTTAAGCGTATGTTGGTGCAAAATCCCCGCGTTGAGCATCCGTCACGATGATGAGAGAAATTGAAAGGTGGTGGGAGAAGGAATAATTGACTAGTGTTTAACCAACTAGTACGTACATCGAGAGCGGTAATTTCTTTCTCGTTACCAATACCAAAGCCACAGGAATCTCCCAATACGCCACCATGCATCGTGGCTTACGCATTAGCCATCCTCAACCAACAAGTTTTTGGGCCGTGGCATGTCTGCTCGCGCAAGCCATTGGCTCCGCCGCCAGCGCTATACTGCACATCCAGAGTCTAGAATGAAACTTTCATTCAGCCGCAACGGCTAGAACTGGCCTCGGCCCACACTAACGGGCTCTCCAGACGTTCAACCAACCATCGTGTCGCCAGCCATCTAACGGTGGCGTGGCAAGTCAACGTTGGCACCACGTAGCAAACGTGGCTGAAGCGAAGTCCTAGTAGCATCGTCAGTTCTGGTACTCTCCCTTGTTGGGCTCCCTGCGCTTCCCTGAGACCTTGGGCTGAAGCGTTTGGGTGCCAGATCAATCGAAAGAACGACTGCTCCCAGATCTGAATGCGCCACAAATTTTGCACGTATCCAACCTTTGGAATATGAAGCATTGTCATTCTATAAGGAAGGTCGCCATATCATTACCGTGGCGGCCCGCAGGGCACTAAGATGACACTCAGTTACCGTGCCGTGCAATTCGACCACGTGGGTGTTCCCAACAGGTATTATCTAGAGACTAAAGCAGTTAAGCGAATTGGTATTTCTTGAGGTGGTGGTCAGCTTGCATGTCTTCTCATTCCACTTCAAGACTTAGACTACAAGGTCGTTTATTCAGAACAGAAACACGCCTTAGCGGTACGATGGTGGGGTTCAGAAACCCCAATGAGGAGGCTCCTTCTTCAAAGGCGATTGACGGCTTCTTTGGAGTGAAGAAGATTCGTAGGAGAACATATGCTGCCGGGAGGGGGGGGGGCTTAAGAAGAAGTGACCTGTCCTTGAGGGCAGTGTGGAACAAGTCGAGCCAAACTTAATATGCGAAATATAGTGCAGGCTCCCACACGATCTTCAAGTTCACTGATTACATGAAGCTACTTCCTCGTCTCTCCGAGATCGAAGTCTTCTCATCGACGCTTAGAGGTGTTGTCGTAATTAGATATGAGCTTTGCCAAATCCGTCAATTTTGTAGCGTTCAACACTTCTATTGTCAACATAAGGCCCAAGAGCGAACCTAGCATCACCGGGATGCTGGACACGGAGGCGATCCGTACAAGCCAGGCGGTTTAAGCACAGGATACATCGTAGGTTAAGCTTGTGGATAAGATTGATTAGATATCATTTAAGAACAAATGATGGTTATTGCCAAGTAATAAGGATCCAGCTCTTTCATACTGCTAATAATAATAGTATTCAATAATGATTCATCAACTGTAGAGACCTCTGTTAATACATCATCTCCTAGCAAACATTACACATGTAAGGAGCTCCAGTTCAATCCACTTATCACGCTCCAATAGTATCGGAAGTCGCCGTTTCGATACGCAGCAACCAAAGATTTCAACTTCCAAGAAGCCTTATATACCCAATTCTGGGATATATAAGCCAGCTTAATCGTTGATTTGGCATGCTTGTAAAGAAGCTGGGTGGCGTGCCGAATAAAAGGGTATTTCTCGTCATAGAAGGACTGAAAGGCGCAATACCATATTACCACAGAGAAAGTAAACGTGAAAGCGACGCCGAGGATATCCGCTCCAATCTTCCAATAGAAAGCACTCATATCCTGCGCCAGACTGATGGCAAACTTGCTTAGATACTCAGCTAATTCAGTGATTTTGCTGATAGCTGCTCGGAAAAAGCTCACACTATCCACAGAAACCCTCACACTGAAGTGGACGAGCGGTGTGGTCAGGATAGCGCAAGTAAATGCAAAGAATAACTGGTCGCCGAGCGTAAGGTATGGTAGGAAGATTTGTGCTGCCAGTGCGGCAAATAGTGAGGTAGCGATTGCGAAGCACAAACAGTATCTGTTGAGATAGCTTCCTAGGTATCCCTGGATCACAACCCCGATGGCGACACCCGCGAAGCAAGAAAAGATATGGAATCTCTTAAACCATTGCTTCTCAAGCAGAGCAGAATCAATTGCAGGAATTGACAGTGCAAGACAAAGCATCAGTGTGTGAGGGTGTCTGATGCAATAGCCAAGAAGTGCCCCAAAGACAATACATCCCGAGAAGGCAGCAAAATATACAACCGACAGGGACGGCCATGATATCTTGGTGCTCAATTGACTGAAGTGCTCTGACAATATAGATTTCCACACCTGATACATATTGCCCGATATCTTGGCGCTTGGAGGGCAGGTTCTTTTCC
This sequence comes from Neonectria ditissima, assembly GCA_001305505.1. NCBI lineage: Eukaryota > Fungi > Ascomycota > Sordariomycetes > Hypocreales > Nectriaceae > Neonectria > Neonectria ditissima. The sequence continues at coordinate 114,955 of LDPL01000021.1, read as the reverse complement.
GGAAGACGGAGTAGGCAAATGAGTTTGTGGCGTCGAGTCCACTCTGGAGAATGTGCTGGTCTTTGATTGTGGCACTATTAGCTGGGGGTGGTATGGAAATTTATAGAAACCACGTACGATGCAGTATTTGAACTTTGGTTTATGTTCGAATGGTGTTCCATGCATACCTCCCGTTGCTTATGGACATCTATGGCAATTCCCTTTGATTCAAAGCCCTTGTTGTCCACGGTAGACAAAGCAGGGTGGAAAGACTGGCTCTCGGAACATTGGTACCAGCTCTGTGTTCTTAGCTTTGTGTCTCAATACATCCATCAAACAAAGCAAAGTCACGGGATTCAGCTTCAGACCACCGGTCTTGGCGCTCTGTTCGAATTTGATGTCACAATGCAGCAATGCAACCTGTTTCTGTTATGACTTGCCCCTTCCATGTCTGAGACTGACTTTTACGTGCAGCTGTGGTCCCTTTTGTTTGCATGTTGTAAAAGTCTCCCGCTAAATCCTTGAGGCTAATTGGTTTCGCGTTGTGAGAATTGTCTATCCCATGGTATGCATTAAGTCACACGAGTGAGGATATCAAAGACAGGCCACGGTCGTGGTAAGGTCAAATGCTCGGTCTGGGATATTTATTCTTCTGACCTTGTATTACCAGCAATACACCCCTGATGGAGTGAACAGCTGAACAGAAGAAGATAGTCTCCTTGTAGAAACTAGTGTGTCAGTGTTTTAGTAATACAGGCGGCAGTGTCATAGAGGCAAGGCGAACGGGGGCTGTTCTCTAGTGACCTTGGGGAACAGAACTGCCACGGTGACCTACCTCGTATGCTATCATCGACCTCCATGTCACCCATTTCTTACACTAGCCGACTCAAGCAGGCTTACTTTTGTGGCTACTAGATCGCGGTCGGGTCTCGGGCGCAGCTGCTACGATCACGAGCAGGCTTACTCTCAGGCTAGAAAATGCGATTGTGCGAACAACGAACCCTCTCACCGTGATAAACTACGCCATCCTCCAAGAAGCTCCAAGAAACGTGCCGAAGGTAGCTAATGAGACTCAGTTGCGATTTACGTTTTTTTTCTTTTTTTTGATAGGCCAGTGACAAGCGCCAACATTGAACAGATTTTTCACAGCACCCAAAATGGTATCGAAGGCAGCTGATAAGAAAGAGGAAGGTCTCTGTCCGCCACGAAGGGCTTGAATGTGTTGTACAGTCTATGGGTTCTATATATACAAAAAGCAGTACGTTGGACTAAAAGCCAGAGTTGATAGACCCGGTGCAAAGCATGTGTGAGAAGAATCCAAGCGAGTAGTTGACACCTGTTTTAGTACAACCCTCGTCGTCATTCCTTGTGCAGAAGCCCAGGATCTCGCTGTTCTGAGAAAACTCCCAACCCTCACCATTCCAGTTGAAACCATATTGATCTTCCGTCTTAAGACCACGAATTTCAAAGAAGCCTTCGATCAAGCATCGCTCTGAGACACACTGCAATTATGTTAGCCGTGTATAGCAATGACAATAGCGGGCGGTTGACATACCTTGAACTGCTGGACGTTGTCAAGGCAACCTCCTGGGTAGGATACAGCGACTGGATCAGTGCTGTAGATATCGCCGCCAGTATCAGGGACGATCTCCCCGATTCCGCCTTTGTACAATTAGTACGTGTTGGTACAATGTCACAGCTAACCTGCTCACCTTGAGAAGCAGAAGTGCCAACTGCGAAGTCCGCTCGGGAGAAGCCAACAAGGGCCATTAGGCTAACGAGGCGGAGAATAGAGAACATTGTGGTAGTTTTGGTTTGAATGGGGTTTGGGGCAGGTGTTGGTTGAGCCGATTGTTATGAGTGTTGTGCTTGTGTCTGTGAATGTTGGGTGAGGCATTGATGTTGAGGGGAATCTCAGGGCCGTCGATGACATATTTATATTACCATGAAGCCTTTGTAGGATCTAGGCAGCAACCAAACTGTTCCAACTAGTATCTTCCTCCCGAGAGATCGTCATCAACATGACGCTCCGACTGGAATATTTCGCTACGGAGATCATTATGGAGATGCTCCAGCTACTGTTCTTCCCCAGAGGAGATCAGCGTCGTGTTCCCCATTTAATGGATATACATGGTCTTGGCCGACGTAGGACTGTTTCGAATGCGGAATCTCGTGAGCACAATAGTCGCTGATCGACATAGCTAAAATTCCTTCGCGCCTTTTAGCACTTAGTTTATCCCCACACATTTGCCTCTGTGACGTAGCTGCTACCATCGTAGGATGCGCTAGCTGAATCTACTAATAGTTCATGCGCCACGAAATCCTCCCGCCCCATCTACAACAGTAAAGATATGCAACTTTATTACTCCCTAGCTTCTACCATTGGACGAGGAACCAACGGGGAAAGCGATGCGGGGATTATCGTATCTTCTAAGTGCGCAGAGGATCTTCAGAAGGATCGGTCCCACATCACCCCAGCCCAAGATTACGATACTTCGATCTATGCCAAACTTGAGTGTGGTCTCAAGTACTGCTTGCGGTGGATGGCTAAATAAACATCCCGGCAGTGAACTCTTCCGAGCCTTTCGAACACTGAGCAAAGGATCTGGCCTAGTGCCTGGCCATTCCTTGATGTGAAAACATGGATTGGTGGTGATTGCACTGCTTTTTGTCTCCGCTTTGTTCTTGATGACGGATACGTCTGTCAGCAGCCGGGTCAGTATCTTGTGCAAGGACAGTCCGCAGCCCGTGGCGATGAACGAGGCACTAAGAATTCCCTTCAATTGCGGCAAGGCGCCGTTTTTGGACTTGCTAAGCGGGTGAAAGAAAGGACCGCACACCAAAAACAAGCTATCTTCTATTTAGGCCTAAAGGATACGTAATAAGATATCTTTATAAATATTAATAATATATATTATTATAATATCTAATTTCTTATTCTTAGTCCTAATAATCCTAGTTTTAATAGAACCCTAAGTATAAGAAAAGAGCTACTAATAAAGTATAGCTACCTTAGTATATAGTGTGTTTTTTTTTACCAGCTTACTTGCCAAGGATTATAACATATAAAATATAGCACATATGAGTAAGACAACTGGTTCCAGTGTATAGTATCAGAATTGTGGAAGATAAAGACGCTGTGCCTCTAAAGGCGGATTTAGACTATGAGACTAAAAGGAGCTATATATAAACAACAGAGGCAACAGTCGATCCAGGCTTTCTACTTAGTAATTTAAACCCTCCCTGTTTAGGTTATCATATCACTAACTTCTAAAAACGCTTATCATTCCCGACCAGTTACGGGCAAAGTGAGCACTAGACAAAGCTAACGTCCATAAGATATTAATAGTATAGGAAACGCTTGATGTCAAAGTCAACGAGCCTAGCACAATAGCCTAAGTGCGGATACTAAACTTTACTAAGATTTAAGGTAGAGAGTTTTCCTCAAGAGACAGCCCTCATATTATTGCACTAGAGGAACATTGGTAGTAGCTCGGAATAGCAGCCAGCGGAATTAATTGTTGGGGTTGCGACTTCGTGCAATTCTTCAGAAATGCAGCTGTGGGAATTTTATTGGCAATGGGGCTGATTCGAAAATTTTGGAGAATTGCGATTTCTGGGCTCTGCTGCTTGAGTGCGCAGGTGGTTCAATGCAGAGGATGGACTCTCAATTCTTAGCCATTCAAGATCGGAGCCTGGAAGCATCAGGAACTCCGTTCGATCGTAACACGAGTCCAGACTTTCTCGACAAGAATTGTCATGGTCGAGAGGGTTGCTACAAGTTGATAAAGATTGCGAAAACATATATTCTGTTGTTAGTGCTCCTCATTACGAACTTGTTGCTGAAGAATGCTGAGCTGTTTGTTCAATGATGCGCGGACGGCTTACCTCTGCCTGGTACTGAAACACGAAGAATGCCTGATCGACTTGTTTTTGCGCACATGCGGTCGTTGAGATATTTCTAAGAGCGCTGTTTGACATTGACTTCATCTTTGACTTCGTCATTGTATGATTCGGACTCTTAGTATTATTAAAGATGTCTCTAATGCACTCATGTCTTATTCACGAAGCTTCTTCATTGCAATATCATATATTTGTGTTCAGAATATGTGGTTAAGTGTGCTTTTTTACCCACTCTTCCCACGTCGTCATCCTGCGATCGATTCATGCCTCAAGGTTTACCAGTCTCGTTTGTGTCGTCTTACTTCACTTGGCAGTATTGAAGCTCGAACTTGAATATTTAGCGTTAGCTTACGATAACGTGCTTGGTTTCACCCCAGGCCTCAATCAATTGCGGCTAGGTGTACGTCCTTTCTTCTGGTATGTACATCTTACCGGGTGGTATTTTGTAAACAGCATATTTAAAGTTCCCTATATCCTCGCTTAATCGAAACGAAAGGCTGTAAGACATCGAAATGGAGTTCCTCCAAGTCCCAGCCTTGAAGCTCCGGGACGTTGGCATCTCTTCGTCGCACAGTCTCTTTCTCTAGGGCGTGGCGGGTAGCCAACCATCGATTGGGAACGGGAGGGAACATGGGAGGCGCGCAGTTCTTGGTGACATCCAGCATGGCATTCTTTCCCTTAATTGTTCGAAGAAGTGAGAACCTTTGAATCGCGCGACTTTGCAAAGCTCTTAATATTGACTTTGCCTTAGCCTGGTAGCAGCTATGCCATTCCTAAACAAACGCGTGAGGGTACAGTATAAATAAAGACCGATGTGTCTAAGATACGGCTCCAGAGGTCCGAGATCAGTAAAGTGAGAGTTTCATGATGAAGATCTGGAGTAATACGGAGCAACTAGACTCTAAACTTCGGGCTGAATCAACGTGCTGCCGAGTCGAAGAAACGTAGAATGTAGCCATTTGTTGGGCGCAATCTTGGATGCCGTGATATTCAGAGTGATAAATTGAGAATGCAACTTAGGGGCTTAGAGAGGCATTGGACGGTTTCCCAGAGCTCTTACAGAGGCAGTGAAGACGAAGACGTTAAGTCATAGAGGAATGAGAATGGATTAGTGATCTTTAGGGTGTAAAGGCTGTTCTCCATGCCTGATCACTTTTGTACTAACCAGTTTTACATGAGTCTATTTGCAATACGACTTTGGAGCCGCGGCAAGAGAGAGCAATCATTACGATTAAAGCAAAAAGGCACACGAGTCAGGGGCTGAGATGGACTATTATCTCAAGTGAAAGATATAGAGTGGCTCATCAGCATCCACATCGATCAGCAGGCCAAGTATAAAAGCGGCCGCGGGCGGGGAGAAACAAAGCTACTGAGAAGGGCACTGTGTGAAGTAATAACCTAAGATAAACATATCTAGCTTCGGTTCGCCGGCCCCAAAACGGATGAGGAACTATCCAGGCCAAATTCCTTACATGTTTATACGGGCCAAAGATGGCTGGCTCTAGATGACCGCCTTGGTGAGGGAACAGATTGTGAGGGAGCAGAACTGGAGGCACCCACCAGTACTGACTTGGGCTTGCATAGACTGACATATTGCCAACATTTCTGATACCCTGCAAGTGGCAAGTCTCACTAAGTACTCCGCTATCTTGTGTCACAACTAAACTATTTGTCTTGCCAACCTCTCTGTTGATCTGAACATGCTCCTTTCGGCGTCTCCAAGCTGAGGGCCACACTGAAATCAGCCAAAAGCCTGGTAAAAAGCCTGAGAGCGGCAAGGTGACCTCCATAGAAGTGATTTTAATGCTATAAGCTTCCAGAACGGCGAAACCACCCATGACCTGCGCGTCGAGCCGCGCAGCATCATTAGCTTCGATACTCAGACGTCGAATGACCCAACCAGTCCGGAAATGGTTGGCCGTAAGCTCGTCTACCCGAGCAAAATCATCAACATCATCCACCAGAGCCGGGTTTGGTAGCATCTACTGATGACCCGGGAACTCTTCAGGTCGAACCGCAGCCCTTAACCGGCGCCATCGCTGACTGTTCTGAGCAGGACGACCCTAGCTTGCCCGTAGACCCAGCTAAGAATATAGGCGAAAGGATCTGGGTCTATTTCATCGGGTATATTATCTCTTTCCCCCTATTGTGTTTAAAGTTACTGGGATTTCTGGTGCTGGGTACGCGCCTTACTGTACCAATCACTGTAAGACTAGCTGTGTTGCCTTGATCTATCTATTGATATCGACTTGGGCTATATACTTTTAAATTATCTCTTTCCCACCGTCGCCAGTTCACTGCACCGACCACTAACGGGAAAATGGCGAAGATGTTGGCAAGACGGAGATGGTCGAGTGGGAGATCTCATCAGGCCCCCTCAGCTGGCAACAGCTCGACTGTGTAAACTTCAGCAGCGACGGTAAATTGACCGCTGCGGGTCCCATCAGCAGACAGTATTTGTTTACTTATCAGGAAAATGACAACCAGCCGGTAGACTACGACGCTGACCCTGAGACAAGTAAAGCCATCAAGTCCATGGCAGCTCCCGCGCTGACAGGCTTGGCACCAGACTGAATGGTGGACTACGCCAAGAATATTGTCACAAAAGACACCACTCTAGTTGCCAACATTGTGCCTGCCGGTGATTCGCGACCGCAGCGCGCCGTCAATGCCGAGGACCAGACGCACAAGTATCCTACAGCGCTCAGGACACCCTACGCCAGAGTTCAATCACCTTGAAGCCAGCAAATAAAAGTACGAAAAGGCAGAACCAACGATGACTTCAAACAAACAGCTTTCCAAGTACAAATGAGAAACAAGTCAATTCGGGGTCACCCGGTAGTTGAAGATTCCAGGGAAAACACGGGACGGTCCGGCCAACTCGCCTGATAAGGAAGGTAGGGTGCCTAAGACCCTACCTGAGTTGATCAAGTGCCGACATTGCCGGTTCGGAAGAATTTAGAACGCCCATTGGTCTAGGCTGACCCACCACAGGAGGAACTTTTGCGCCAGTCACAGTGTGTTTGGGCTTCGCATTCCCGGGCCTAAGGGGATCTACATGGCGACAAGTCACCTGCTATTGATCCGGACAACAAGCTTAAACAGGTAAAGAAAGGAACTTGTGTTAGCGCCGTAGACCACGGCCGCATTTAGACTGCGGAACATCTGTAACACGAGAAATATTTTGCAGCAACCAACTCCTGCATTTCTGTAAAGATAGAGGCACTTTTGTTCATGCCCCTCGAGCGCAAGAGAAGCAACTCAGCCTGCCCAGCAACGCATGCCATAACTAGTAGCACGCCTGTTTGATGAGCAGTGGCATTCAGTGGAAGGAACTCAGCTAGTATCAATCTATCATGTGGCGGTATTTTCAAACCCCTTATCGGACCTGTCGCTAGTCAAGTGAATCGCCACCTGGTAATGTGCGTTGAACGTTGACTGTACGATATGTCAAGATATCCTTGACCGGGTCGCAAAAGAGCACTATTAAATAAATTCGCATGCCAGTCAATCTATCTTTCAGAGCCAGAAGCTTATCTAGGTTAACCTTCACGGGCCATCATCTCTGACCTCGGCAAGTATCGATCAGAGGAATATTCATACACGAACTAAGACAAGATGCGTATCGACTGTCTGGCAGGTTCCGGACGGCTAACCGGCTTCACATTCGAGTCGCAATCAGTAGACATGGAAACATCATGTATGAGCTAATTGCACGATCGTCAACTCTTCCCTGCACACATGCGAACCAAGCGCAATGATTCGCTACATACGCTTAGATGGTTTACTGAAAGGGTAACTCGCCCATACACCTTGTGGGGTCGAAACCTACTGCCCGAGTGAGGTGTGGGAGCTGCCTGATGCGGCAGGTGTTAGCGGCTATGCGGCTGCGAACGAACAACGAAATGATGGCACGCCTCACGAATATCATGATTCTGAACAACTGCTCGATGTTTCAATCCCAGTCGAACTAGATGCGTCCGTCAACCGTCGAGTGCCGGTTTTCCGAGAAGAGGTGTACAGAGCAAGCCAGGTCGTAGATAACTTCATATATAAGTGCAACTTTTCGTTGCTAATTTCACGACTACCCTCTATTTTCAACCATCTACTCAACAATCTTCTATTGCTCACTGTCCATCATCTCTTCTCAACACAATGCTGTTCTCTGTCTCTCTCGCTTTGGCTGCTGCCGCCGCCGCCGTCACGGCTTCGCCGGTTCAGCCCAGAGCTAAAACCACTGTTCTGCCATTGAAGCACGTCTCCAGCGTCACTTCAGTCAAGAACATCGTTGCAAAAGGCCAATCCCGCATCCAAAAGATCAACAACAAGAGCACCGTGCACTTCAACGTTGATGTCAGCTCTGGCTCGGTCACCAACGACGATGTCACCTACGTTGCCCCGGTCGTCATCGGCGGTAAATCCTGGAATCTCATCGTCGATACTGGATGTATGTGACTTTCTTTGTATCTTTGATTTCATCATTTACTCACTGGAATATCATAGCTTCCAACACCTGGTGCGGTGCCCAAACCTCTTGCGAAGCAACATCGACCGGCAAGGCTACCGGCGGTACTGTTTCCGTCACCTACGGCTCTGGCTCGTTCTCTGGCAAGGAGTACACCGACAAAGTCAGCTTCGGCGGCCTCTCCGTCGCATCGCAGTCGATTGGCGCTGCTACCTCGGCGTCCGGCTTCAGTGGTGTTGATGGAATCATCGGCTTCGGTCCTGTTGATCTCACCGAGGGCACCGTCTCCAACGTCAACACTGTCCCAACCTTCTTGGACAACCTCTACAGCCAGGGGTCTATCTCGGCGGAAGTCCTCGGTGTTTCCTTCAAGCCGGAGTCTGGCAGCGACACCAGCGACACCAATGGAGAGCTGACCCTCGGTGGCACTGATAGCACCAAGTACACCGGCTCAATCACCTACTTCTCAACTCTCACGAGCGGCTCTGCCTCTGCGTACTGGGGCATCTCCATTGCCAGCTTCACCTACGGCACCACCACCCTTGCCTCTTCCGCCACTGGTATCGTTGACACTGGCACTACCCTCATCTACATCCCGACCGCCGCCTACAACAAGTTCTTGTCTGCTGCTGGCGGCAAGACTGATAGTTCATCTGGTTTGGCCGTGTTTACCACAAAGCCTACTTCAAACTTTGGCATCAAGTTCGGGTCAACGACTTACACCCTCACACCGGCGCAGTACTTGGTCCCGACTGCTCAGTACAGCTACTACGGTCTGACCTCGGGCAAGTACTACGCCTGGATCAACGACGGTGGTAGCTCTGGCGTCAACACTATCATCGGTCAGAAGTTCCTTGAGAACTACTACTCTGTCTATGACACCACTAACTCCCGCATTGGTTTTGCTACCAACGCCTAAGTTAATTCGCTGTTGTCTATAACTGGAGGAGCTTGATATGGAGCCTTCTGTAGTAAATCCTGAAAGTCGAAAGCAAGGACGATGCATAGTGTTATGAAAGAGGGTAGAGACTTTAAGATGTAGAATTGGCAAGATTAATATAGTAGATACTAGCTATATATAATCTACATGCTCTTTTATTTTTATCCGTTGATAACTAGTTAACTAGACCTACTTAGAAAGGATAAAGACATTAGTTTTATTACTGTTTATACTACCGTGTTGAAAAACAGTGTGTAGAAAAGCTTTTGTTTTAACTTTCCTAATCCTAGGTTTTCTTTAAATCTAATATATAGACTTTTAACCCCTAAACCTTCTACCTATCTTATTAAGCCTAATTTCCTCCTTTCTAGTTAGGATTAAGCTTCCTTAGTCTTCTATAATAGCTCTAATAGTACCCTCATCTAGGCCTTATTACTATAGATTACTTCTATATCTTAATTGTTAGCTTTAGTAGTCTTAGCCTAGCTAATAGCCCTTGCTAGCTACTAAAGCTTATCCTACTACTACTTATAGTTAGTTTCTACTATTATATATAGGGATTAGATCTAGAAGGCTTTATAGCCTAGGAGGACTAAGCTAATAGTATTATAAGGGCTTAGAAAGACTAGTTAAACCTTAATTTTAGCTATATCAGTAATAGTTAGAAGGTAGGAAAGCTCTCTAATAAGAGCTATATACCTTTAAAGTAAGAAGAAAAAGATATCTTCTAGCTATATATATTTACTATTAGTATAGGCCCTAGTAATAGAGCCTTTACTAATAATTATATAATTAAAAGATATAGTAGATATTTTATAAGAGATTAAGAGATATAATATTAGATAAAGAGAAAGGAATTAAAGCCTTAGCTCTAAAGCTAGAGAAGTTATATACCTTAGATATTATAGCCTAGGTTAGGACTAGGTAGTTATAACTAGTAGAACTATTTTAGTACCTACTTTTTTCTTCCTATTATAGTATACAATAGATATATATTAAATAGGCTCTATTTAATACAGTTTAATACTAACTAATATATATATATTAAATAAGTACTATTTAATATAACTTAATACTATTTAACTATACTAGCTACTTATATATAAATATACTTACTTAGTATATTAAGATAGGAGCTTTAAGCTCTTTAGCTATTAATATACTTAGTTATATTAAATCTACTATTCTATTATTACTAGACTATAACTTATACTACTTACTATAATATCCTAATCTACTTAATTATAAATACTATACCTAGACTTACTATTATAGCCCGGGTTAAGACCAGGTAGTTATAACCAGTAGAACTATAATATACCCACTTTTTCTTACCTATTATTATTAGATTACCTGGATTATACAGTAATCCTAGTACTCCCTAGGAAATAACTAATTATAGAAGGATTATAAAGGCCTTATTATAATCTAGGATAATAGATTACCTAGATTATTACTATAATCTAGTAATCTAATATAGTATATATATATATTTACTTAGTATATTAGATAAGAGCCTTAAGCTCTCTAGCTATTAATATACTTAGTTATATTAAATTTACTATTCTACTATTACTAGACTATAACCTATATTACTTACTATAATATCCTAATCTACTTAATTATAAATACTATACCTAGACCTACCCTATACCCTTAGGTTAAACCTAACTATTATATATTAATAGCTCTTATTTAGTATTTTACTATATTAGCCTAAGTAATATCTACTATCTAGTATATCTAGAATATACCTAACTACTATAACTAGCCTACTAGTATATAATATAGCCCTAAGCTAAGCTAAGATAGTCACTAAGATTATATAACTATATAACCTAGTCAATAGATTAAGGAACTAAATATAGGATATACCCTAGCCTAGTATACCTATTATAATAACATATAAACTATAGGACCTAGGGGAAAGTATTAAACCTCCCCTACTAACCCTATTTAAAGGAGAATCAAAAGATATTATACTCTTCCTTATAAGGATAAAGGTATACTTCTGATTCTTCCTAACTAGGCTTATATTAAGAGAAATAAAGGCTTTATTTACTAATAGTTAACTCAAAGGAACTATTACTATATAGTTTAAACCTATTATATATAACTTCCTAGAAAATAAGGAAAATAAGTATAACTAAATAATAACTAATATCTTCTCTAAATAGGATAACTTTAAAATAGTACTTAAAGATAATTTTAGAATAGTTAATAAGGAATAGTAGGCTACTACTAATATCTATAAAATTAGATAAGATAAGTCTATAGCTACTTATACTATCTAGTTCTACTAAACTACTATATACCTTAAATAGGATAATAATATCCTTATAGAAATCTTCTATAAGGGACTAAAAGAGGAAGTAAAGGATAAGCTATATAAAGCTAACTAACTTAATACTCTTATAGAGTTTATTACTATAGCTATTAAGATTAATAAATAATAGTATAAAAGATATAAAGAAAAGTCTATTACTAGAGGAAAAGAGAAAATTATAATATATAACCCCTACTACCCTAGCTAAGGTAATAAAAGTTATAACAATAACTAAGAAAGAAATAGTAATATATCCTATAGGACTACTAATAGACTAATAGAGCTTAGAGTAGCTAAATATAACTACTTAAAAGTTAAATATTAGAACTATAGAAGTATAGGATACTTTAAAAGTAAGTACTAGAAACCTAAGATAGGATAAAAGTATAAGCCTATACTAGAAGGTAAGTACCTTTAGTTTACTAGTTACTAATATAATAATAAACTATAAACTATAAGATAAATAAAGACTCTTATAATAATAAGAAATAGCTATAACCTTATAGGAGCCCTAAGTAGTCTATTCTAGCTATAAAGTAACTCTCTATATAAAAATAAGGAGTAACTTAATAAAGAGGCCTAAAACTGACTTAAGACCCTAGAGGAGGAATAAAATAAACTAGATAATATTAAAGCTATATAAAAACTTTAGACCCTAGTACCTAAGATATAAGCTATAATATCTCTAATAGGTAAGATAATTACTATAATTAGAAGAGGAGAACCCTATAAATAATCTATAGTTAAGGTAGAGATCCTAGACTAATAACCTTACCTAAAGACTCTAGAGCTAATAAAAGAAGAATATAGTATAAATCTCTTATACTAGTAAGAAGAGGATAACTATATCTACTAATACTTCTATATATAATAAGAAAATATTCTTAGCCTTAAAGTAGGATATAAAGCTAAAAGAGTAAGATAGCTTAGATTACCTATTATAGATATAGACATTTAAGTACCTAGAGATAAAGACTAAAGTAAGAAATATATAAGTATTAATAATATATTAGATAAAGACAAAGAAATACTAATATTACTCTTATAACTATAATAGGTAATATATAAGTATAATAGTTAAGGTATCTAATACTAGAAGATAGATAAGGATAAATATAAATAACTAATCTATAAGTAAGGGAATACCTATAAGGGAGATATTATTTATATTTAAGTAAAGCTATAAACCTTAGTAAGGCTTAACCTAAAGTAACCTAAGATAGAAGTAGGAAATAACCCTAGACTATACCTATTAATACTAGAACATTAGGAATTATCCTAGATATTATACTACTACTACTATTATTATATATATATAAGTAAGAAAGTAGAGAATAACTACTATCCTATTAGAGTCCCTAGACTCCTACTAGATAATCCCTACCTTAAATAAGAAACCTATAACTATACTAGGACCTACTTAATAGTTAGATATAAGGTTATAATAATCAAGGAAAGGAACTACTACTTTCTATAGGTATACCTAGAAGGACTAGTAGACCTAAAAGACTATATAATTAGAGAATATAAGGTATATACCTATACTAAAATTATAGAATAGTATAATATACTTAAAGTACTATAGAAGAAATAAGAAGTAAAGAAATAAACCTAGTACTTAGTAAGTAATACCCTATAGTATAAGAATAAGGACTATTCTTACTATAAAGATAAGAAAGAAGAAATTAATAACTAAATCCTAAGAATACAATAGAAAGGATTTAACTTTACTACNTCTAGAGTTATCTAGACTTTCTTCTAAGTAACTTAGACTAGTCTATAATAGAGGGGAAAAACCTAATAGTAGGCTATAGGATAAAAAACCCCCTACTACTCTCACTCGAGGGGGAAGTAAGTTAGGCTCAGTATATATATATAATAGTGTAAGTTTTGGGCAGATTAGCTTTATAAGAAAAGCTAGTTATATGCCTACTTTAATGACTCCTTATAGGGCTTAGCCCGAATTATATATTAGAACTTATTTAATCCTAGGGTAGGTCTAAGTTACTTATACTATTTATCTTTCTTATCTTCCTAGGTGTTATCCTTATTACTTAGTATACCTTCTCTAACTTTTGAAAGTATTTACTCTCTAAATTAGTTAATTAGCCTAAATACTACTAGGACTAGACTAAGGTCTAGTTTAGCCTAAGGCTACTTTAGAGGCTGCCTAAGCCCCCTTTAGGCTGGGTTATTTAGTGCTATAGTTAATATTAGTATTAGTACTACTACTATATCCTATAGTAGGTATACTATATAGCTATACTACTTATTTAGAATACTAAACTATATAGGTCTCTCTGAATAGGTATTCCTTACCTACTTCTACTCCTTCTGTACTATATAGTATACATAGGACTATACTAAGTATAGCCTATTATAGTTATAATATACTAAGGGGATATTACTAGTAGAAGTAGGATAAACTATATCTCTTATATAGTAGGCTCCCCTATAGTAGCTATACCTAGCCTATTCCTAATAGTATTATACAATATATCTAAAGTAAAAGTACTTAAAGTACTACTTAGGTTAAATCTCCCCTGAATAGGGCTTAGTCTAATATACCTCTATAGCTATAATTATACCTTAGTTATAGAGTTTATTTATATCTATTAGTTTAATTAATAATATAACTAGTAACTAATAAGGTCTAGCTATATAGTAGCTCTATAATAGTTTAATAGTATATACCTTAATATTATTTACTTATTAGATATCTACTATAAGGTCCTTAAGTAAGCCTCCTATATAGCTAGTTAAAACCTCTTTAGTAATTACTATAAACTACCTAGGGACCTAATATATACCTATACTAAAGATAGTAGAGATCTAAGTATTATCCTTTAGGAGTAGATATTGATCAGATATTTTCTGGACTATAATATCCCTACTAGGGAGATAGTATAAGGCTACTATAGGCAAGGGGTAGCCCCTTAGGAGGGTATAGTTAATGACTATTATAGTATCTAATAGTATATAGGATGTAATATTAGGAGCTATACTTAGTGACCTAATAATAATCTCCCTGCTAAAGTGAGGAGGGATTATCTTAGATAGTAGTACTATAGGGGGCTAAAGTGTCCTCTTATTGTAAGTGACTTAGGCTTAGGTTAGGGCCTTAGTAGGTATTTCCTGAAGGGTAGTTAATACTACTTTTTTAACTATAATTATAATTATTTCTATAAGGGACAGTAAGATTAGGATCTTATTGCTTATATATTAGGTATAGCTTATAGTAGTATCAGCTAGGACTACTACTAATCCCTAAACTAAGGGAAAAATAGCTTCTAGGATAATTACTTTAAGTTTAAGTTTAGTCTTAATAATAAGGTCTTTAAATCGATTATAGGTTATACCTATACTAGGCTTAGCCTATAGTAGGTATAGGTTTTATAGTGAAAAATTTTCCTTAAGAGGAAGAGGGGGGCAGTCTATAATCTTAATATCCTCTATTTTACCTAGCCTACCTATTGTACATGATGTAGTAATAATATAGGAGTAGAAAGAGGGTAAAGAAGGTCTATAGAGAAAGTTACTTAAGTTAGAATTGATTTTAGGTGTATAACTAAGATACAGTAGGGGTAACTATTGGATGTTTACAATGTTAATGTTAATAACTAGATCTAAAGAATATAATAGGAAGGTTTTAACTTTATTACTTAAACTAGTAAGAATACTAAAGACTAAGTATAGTACTAATATATCTAATAATATACTAATATAAATATAAGTATAACCTAATATAAATAATCAGGAAAAGTATACTACTACCTATATTAGGGTAATAGGTAGATAAAGACTAAAAGAAAGAACTATCTCTAATAAAAGCTCTAGGTATAATAAAAACTATAGACTTATAGAAGACACTAGAGTTATATATATAAGTTAAGAGAGAATAGCTTAATATATTAGTAGACTATAGAGTAAAAGCCTTATATATTAACCCCTAAGTAGTTAATAGGCTAATACTACTATAGAAGAATAAATAATAACCTTATATAGTATATAATATTAAAGGTAACTTATTCTTATATAAAGGTAAACTTATTACCTAAGAACTTAATTACTTAAAGGTATTTATTAAAGGAAAGAATTAAAGTATTAATCTTAATATTATACCTATATAATATTATAATATTATTTATAGTTATCTATAGCTAAGAAAATTTAACCTATATATTAACTAGAGGACTACCTAGGTATATATTAATGAAAATAATATACCCCTTAGTAACTATAATAATAATAAAAAGAGATCTTAAACTTTAACTAATAAAGAAAGGAATAGTAAAGTATAGGACAAGGAAATATAAGATACTTCTCTACCCCTAAAGGGAATATAATATAAGTACTAGAAAGGTAAGAAGAACTAACTCTAAAGAACTATTAGATACCTATAATAATAGTTTATATAAATAAACTAGGATCTTAAGGAATAGAAGAAACTCCCTAAAGAAGAAAAGCTTAAGAATATACTAGTATAATATTATATCTATAATAAGCTCTTTATAGAAGAACTTAAGACTAGACTACTAGAATTCAGTTAATAGGACTATAAAATTATACTAAAAAAAGGAATAAAGACTATATTCTATAAAATCTTTAACCTTAATAAAATATAATTATAAATACTTAAGGAATATATTAAGGAAATATTATAAAAAGGATATATTAGGGTTTCTAAGTTATTAGCTAGATATCTAGTTATATTTATTCCTAAAAAGAATAGAAAGCTCTAACTTATTATAGACTACTATAGATTAAATAATATTACTATTAAGGATTAAACCCTATTATCTCTTATTATAGAGCTTAAGGACTAACTCTATAGGATAAAGGTATTTATAGTACTAGATCTTAAGGGTATATATAATCTTATCTATATTAAGGAAGGATATAAATAGAAGACTATATTTTAAACTAAGTTTAGACTCTATAAATACCTTATTATACCCTTTAGACTTATAAATATACCTATATCCTTCTAATATATAATTAACTATATATTAAGAGAGTACCTTAATATCTTTATTATATACTACTTAGATAATATCCTAATCTTCTCTAAAATAGAAGAAGAATATATAGAATATATCTATAAGGTACTATAAGTACTATAAGATTATAAACTTTTAGTTAAACTAGAGAAAAGCTATTTCTATATTAAGGAAGTAGAATTTCTTAGATATATTATTTCCTATAATAAGATTAGGATAAATCTAAAGAAAATTACTATAGTTAAAGAATAGAAACTACTAGAAAACCTTAAGGAAGTATAATCCTTCCTTAGATTTACTAACTACTACTAAAGGTTTATAAAAAACTTTAGTAGTATAACTATCCTACTTACTTAGTTTACTAAGAAAGGAGAAGTATTCTAATAGGATATAACTACCTAATAAGTATTTAAGAAGATTAAAGAACTTATTACTAGTAAGCTAGTACTAGTAACCTTTAACCCTAAAAGAGAAGTTAAGCTTAAAACTAACTTATTAGACTTTATATAAGGAGGAGTTATTAGATAATATAATAATACTAGGATACTTTACCTAATTACCTTCTTCTCTTATAAAATATATAATACTAAGCTTAACTACCCTATTTATAATAAGGAATTCCTTATAATTATTAACTTATTTAAGGAATTCTAATACTACTTCTAAGGAAGTAAGTATAAGATTAAGGTCTATATAGACTATAAGAATATCTTATACTTTATAACTATATAAGAACTCAGTAGATAATAACTATACTATACTAAATACCTCTTAGAATTTAACTATATAATTATCTACTAAAAAGGATTAGAAAATAGGTAAGTAGATACTATTAGTTAATAAAGTAACTTTAATACTAGTAACCCTAAGCTTAATAAATAGATCCTTAACTTTAATACTAAAGGATATCTTAAATAAAATTATATTATAATTATATAAAGGAAGCTACTATAACCTAAGTACCTAGATCTAATCTATAGGAATAGCCCTATATAAGACTTTATAGACTATACTTATAGATATACTAAAAAGATTAAGTACTAGAATAGATATATTATTATTCCTTACTATTATTAGTATAAAATAGTATAAGACCTATATAAAGAAGGACTATATAATAGAAGTATTAATATACTATAATAACTTATTACCTAGATATATAATATATATAATATTTAAGTAGTACTCTACTATATAATTAAGAACTACCTAGAATACCTAAAGAAAACCCTAGGATATATATATATTATTATAAATACTAATAAACTTTATACTTAAATTTAATAATATAATAATAAACTACCCCTAGATAATAAAATAGAGAAGCTATAAGTTCCTAAAAAACTATAGTACTAACTAGTATAGGAAATATATAAATATCCCCTATATAAATATTAGGGAGTTAATAAAACCCTTAAATAAGTTAGAATAATATACTAATTTCCTAGTATAAAAACTATTATCTAAGAAGTTATAAGTTAGTATAACCTCTATATAAAAACTAAGGTATAATACTATAAGCTATATAGAGAACTATAACCCCTACTAGTTACTATAAGACTATAGGACTCTATTACTATAGATTTTATTACTAAACTACCCCTATCAGAAGACCCTATAACTAGAGTTATATATAATAGTATTCTTATTATTATAGATAGACTTATGAAATTTTCTTATTTTATTCCCTACTAAGAATCTACAGATATAGAGTAGTTTACTTATATCTTCCTATAATATATTATTAGTATCTATAGACTTCTAACAGAGATCTTATTAGATTAAGGACCTCTATTTACTTCTAAGTTTTAGTAAGTACTAATAAGCTATTTAGGATTAAATCACTGACTTATAACTACCTTTAGAGTGTAGGTTAATAGCTAGATAGAATAAATAAACTAAGTCTTAGAATAGTATCTCTACTACTATATTAACTATAAATAAATAGACTAGGTTAAGAAACTAGTAACTATATAGCTAAGCTATAATACTACTATTAATAAAAGTATAAAGATTATACTATCCTATATAAACTTTAGATTTACTCTTAATACCTACTGAGCTAAATGAAATACTAAAGATACTAACCTAAAAGCTATTCTTACCTTAGAAAAATTAAAAAATCTATACGAAGAAATAAAGACTAAACTCGAATTTATATATAACTAGATATAAAAATACTATAATAAGAAAAGAATAAAGGGACTATCCTTTTAGGAGGAAGATATAGTCTACCTTATAATAAAAAACATTAAAATAAAATGATAAAATAAAAAATTAGACTATAAATTCATTAGACCTTATAAAATCATTGAAAAAATCTTAGAAAATAACTACCAGTTAGACTTACTACCAAAAGTCAGACTTTACCTAGTTTTCTATATCTTACTCCTTAAGATAGCTACAAATATAATTTACACTAAATTTAATAATAAGCTAGAAACTGAGGTTAAAGGACCTAAGGAATATACTATAGAAATAATCCTAGATACTAGATAGGTAAATAAGCAAATAGAGTACCTTATCAAATGGAAAGACTACCCTAAGAGTAAGAATACATAGGAACTAATAAAATACCTTACCTATATATAATACCTCCTAAAGAACTTTCACTAGTAATAATAGAACTAAGTAAAGTAGAAAGAAATTCCCCCTAGTTAATAATATTAGTAGCTCCTACTAGCTAGGCCTTAACTACAGCGAAAGACTCCTTATTCTCTACTGCCTCTAGTTTATCTAATATTTTAATATTATAATAAAGTATTTCCTTAGCTTTCTCTTATAGCTAATGCTTCTAGCGATAAAGGTACATTAGATAACTAAGATGTTCATTTACTTACTACTATAAATTAATTAGATTACTTTTAGCTACCTCTTCTTTGTATTCTAAGTAATACTTCTTAGTAGTAAAATAATCTACTAACTAGGTAAGTAAGAGAAAACTATAAAAATACTATGAAAGCTAGAATATACTATTAAGTATAGTAACCCCCTTACTATTATATTTATACTTATAATATATATACTAAGTATAGTACTTATAGCCCTCTTTAGCCTAGTACTTTAACTTTTAAGGCTTATAGTAGCTATATAGTATAACTAGGAAACTAGTATTTTTAATAAGGATAGATTATACTCTCTAGTTTTAAGTAGCTTTTAAATCTGATATAGTATTAGAAGGTAGGAAGAAGGAATATTTATAGGACTAGGTTAGAACTTACTAGGGGATAAAAGGACTAAGGTAGTTTTAGTATAGGTCTTAGGGATAAGACTAACAGAGGGAAGATATTATATTATAGCCTAGGTTAGAACTAGATAGTTATAACCAGTAGAACTATTATAGTACCTACAAATTCCCTACTCTACAATAGCACACTATAAGCTAGTTATATAGTACCCTATAGACTTATAATAGACTTATAAATAGACTTATAGCTTATATATAAGCTATAACTTACTACTGTAAGCTATAACATACTACTGTAAGCCTATATAAGTATATATATATTCATTTAGTATAGTAGATAGGTACCTTATACTCCTTAGCTATTAATATACTTAGTTATATTAAATCTACTATTCTACTATTATTAGACTATAACTTATATTACTTACTATAATATCCTAATCTACTTAATTATAAATACTATGCTTAGACTTACCCTATACTTCTAGGTTAGACCTAACTATTATACTAATAGCTTTATTATTATAAAAACTAGCCTTATATAAATCTATAGGGAGTTTAGCTTATAGTACTATTAAGATCTTAAATTACTTACTAATTAATTACTAAAATTATACTATTTCTTTAAGAATAAAGCTAAATATAATACTAAGCTTAATATATTTAGTTATATATACTTTTATACCTATATTTACTAATACTAATATATTATTAGCTATAAGATAATATATAAGTACTATTATAACTTTATCCTTAGTAATATTATTATATAGTAAGATATAATATAATATTACTATATAGGGTAAATTACTCTTAGACTTAACTTTATTTAGTTATTAGATAGTTATAATAAGTTAAAGGCCTAAGAGTTTAAAATCTATATCTCTATTAATACTTACTTATAGTTTATTATATAGTTCTATATTAATATATCCTCTAGTATATTATAGAGTATTCTTATATAATACCTTTATATTCTTTCCTCTTATAATATAAT
>LDPL01000021.1:0-92967 GCA_001305505.1 Neonectria ditissima | reverse complement strand
TAGTATTTAGTTAATATAAAAGAATTAAAAGTTTATTATAGCTAGATTATATTACTTAGTAATAAGGATATTATCTTATTTAAAGAGGTTATATAGTATTATAACTATATATACTTACTTAGGGAAAAATATAGAACTATTAGTAAACCTAATAGAAGATACTAAATAAATAATAATCTAAGTCTTTATAGTAAACTTTAAGTTATATTTCTCTATAATAAATTATATTATAAAGGAATATAATTTAAATTTATATATTAATATAGTATTAATATTCTCTATATACTTACTAATATACTTTATAGATTAATAAATAGAAATATTAAGACCTTTAATACTATTATTATAATAGCTTAATAAGGTCTAAAATAATACTTATACTATTATAGATAGTATTTATAGTAGGGAGTAAAGAGATAAGATAGACTACTAGATTACTATAAGGTTATAGTAGGAAAGATATAATAGTACTATAATATATATTAATCTCTAACCTCCCTATTCTTCCTAGTTATCTAAGCTCCTTTTATCCCTTTTTACTCCAATCATCTAGAGTAGGGTAATATATACTAGTAACACCCGATTAGTATAGTTACTCTAAGACTATAGTAGCTCTACTGCTCTCGCTCTAAGACTATAGTGCCTTATGGCTCTACTTCTAGTGTTATAGTACTAATGTTACTTTAGTGTATAATAGGGCCTCCCTGCTTATAAAGGCTTACCCTTAGGCCTTTAATCTTCTAGTAAGGTAGCTATAAATGTAGTTATCAGTGAATTATTAATAACTAATATATAATTATAGTATTATTTCTTAGCCTATTATAGTTACCTAATTAGGTAGTAAGGTAGTATTAACCTAGCTATAAGTAGTTATAGAGATACTAGATATAATATAGTCCTATAATATATTTTAGCCCTAATCTATTAGCTAAGCCTAATTAGGCTATATAGCTAAAATACCTAATTATAAGTAGCTATAGAGGATTTTAGTAATAATATTAATTAATAGGGTATTTATTCTTAATCTAGTAGTTTTACTTAATTTAGTAGTAAGGTAGAGCTAACCTAGCTATAAGTAGTTATAGGGATCTTAGTAATAATATTAATAATTAGGGTATTATTCTTAGTCTCTAGCTATTATTGAAATAGGTAGTAAGGTTACTCTAACTAAGCTAGAAGTAAGGTATATATTTAGTTGTAAATTATAGTATTATGTTTCTACTTACTAAATTAAGTTATCTATTAGATTATAAATAGTAGTATTATATTTCTATTACTAAATTAGGTTAAAATAATTATAATATAGTAGCTATAAATAAGATTACTATTTAAGCTATATTTATTACTATTAGTTATAGCTAACTAGCTATAGGTTTATAGGGTATTTAAAGCTCTAGCTAGTCCCTGATTTCCCTACTTTTCCTTCCTTTATTATTATTATTACTATCTTTATAGGTAACTTTCCAGCCTAGCTCTAAGGCTAGCTTTACCATAAGATTACTACTAATAAGCTATAGCCTTATCTCTCTCTCTTTCTCTCTTACTCTCTTACTATATCTCTATAAGTCTCCTATACCTTTAGTAGCTTTCCTAGTTTACTACTAACTTTATATAACTTAGCTATTACTACTACTACCTTAATACTACTACTTACTAGTACCCTAGTAAGACTATCTAAACTAAGGGTAGTAATATAGTTATAGAGGCTCTAATCTCCTATACTCTTATCTCTAGCTATAAGTTTACTATAACTTTACTAATAGTCTATTTACTAACTTCTTAGTATAGCTACTTTATCTAAGTATACTTAGTATATAAAGAATAGGAAGCTATATAAGCTAGTAAGTTACTTTACCCTTTATTTACTTATACCTATAATATAGCTAACTTACTATAACTTAGCTTATTTATACTAATTAACTAGTTTTAGTTTAACTCTTTATAGTACTTACTAGTAAGAGTCTCTTTAAGACTAAAGCTAAATACTAAGATCTTATAATAAGTTATTATTAATCTACTTATATATTTACTATTAACTTACTAGGGTTTAAGCTATTTAAGCTATATATATTCCTATCTTATACTTACTCTACTAACTTAAGTTTAAGGATAAGAATACCTAGGCTTATACTACTACTACTAATACTACTACTACTACTACTTATACTATTAGTAAGATAGTAATATATATATAGCTACTAGAGCTAACCTAGCTATAGATATAGCTAGATATTACTAATACCCTCTATAATATTATAGAGAACCTAGGCTATAGTATCTTTAGTATAGCCTTACTATTACTTTATATAGGGCTTAACTTAGTCTCTTAGGATCTTAACCTAGCTATTAATAATAATAAGGAGGAGTAATAGGGGGTATTACTAGGGGGCTACTAGTAGTATATAGTAGGTTTACTATTAGTTTTTTTAGAGTTCTTAACTTAGTCTAGTATAACTAAGGGTAGCTAGTATACTTTCTCTTTACCCTTTAGGTATTTTTTAGAATTAACCTAATTTATATATTAGACCTATTACCTTACTACCTTACTATAAATTTACTACTTATACTCTATAATAAAGTTCTTATCTATAAAGTCTTTATAGCTAACCTATAAACTCTCTATATTATTATAGCCTTCCTATTTAATAAGATATTACTAGTTACTCTTAGATCCTTTATATATAATAATATATTTAATAATATAGATATTATTAGTAATAAAGGGGTTATCTTACTACTATATTACTTCTAGTTTATTACCTTTCTATTTCTCTAGGTTTAAGATATAAAAGATATTATATATCTATAATTATAGTAGAAGCTTAAGCTTATAGGTAAGATAATAGTCTCTAATATATCTAGTTATCTAGTAGGGTCCTATATACTTATCTACTAACTTCTTACTAGGTTACTAGATCTTAATATTCTTTATAGATAGTAGGACTAAGTCTCCTATATTAAATAATATTAGCTCTTTCTTATAGTTATACTAGGTAGCCTAATATTTATAAATATTACTAAGTAGCTTCTATATTACTTTATAATACTAGTAAAGTAGGATACTTTATAACTTAGCTAGGGTACTAACTATTAGTAAGGGTTCCTCTATATAGTCTAGTCCTTAAGGGGTAAATCCTTATAGGTATTCTACTAGGCTCTTACTAATAGATAAGTACTTACTTATATTATAGGTATACTAGGCTAATAGGAGTATATTAATCTAATTAGTCTATTCCTAATTATAAAAATACTATATATAGTACTTAAGGGTTTAATTAAGCCTCTCTATCTAACTATCTGTTTAGGGGTAGAATATAGTACTAAGTAGCTACTTAGTTGTAAGTAGGTTATAGAATGTTCTCTAGTACTTAGATATAAAGAGGGAGCTATAATTAGTAATAATCCCTTTAGGTAATCTATAGTCTTAGAAGACTCTCTTAAGGAATAAGGTTACTAGTCCTTTAGTAGTAAGTTACTTTAAAGTTAGTATAAATAGAGAGTATTTTATAAATTAGTTAATAATAACTAAGATACTATTAGAAATATAGCCTTTTTCCTATATAATAGGGGGTAAGTTAGTAATAAAGTCTATTAAGATTTCTTCCTATAGTTAAATTAGTACTAGGAGTAAAGTAAGATAGCTATAAGGTTAATATAGCTAGGGCTTAGTCTACTAGTAAGTTATATAGATTTAAATATAATCTTTTATATCTTTCTTTATTAAGGGCTAGTAGTACTATACCTATAGCCTCCTAAGACTCTTACTAACTCCTTAGTATCCTATAGTAGGATTATTATATATTAGTATTAATAATTCTATATATATACTAAGGGGAATATAGATCCTTTAGCTATAATAAAGTAGGCTATTCTTACTAATAGACTATTTAGCCCCTTACTTCTTTATAGGCTTTTTTACTATAGTTTTATAGTAAATTATCTATAACTTCTCCTAATAAAAGGAATCTACTTCTTAAGTATTTTATATAGCTATAGCTAAGGAAATCTTTATTCTTAGCTTACTAAATCTCTTAAGGTAGAAGTCTACTAACCTTATAATAAGACTACCCCTAGGGCTCTATAAGATTACTACTATATATACTAATATAAAACTATAGGTAGAGTTACCTCCTCTAAGAGGATTATCTACCTAAGTAACTAGTATTCTATAGTTAGAGCCTACTTTAGGAGCTATCTTATTACTATTATACTACTCTCTAGTATTAAAAGTAGAACTAGTATCTAGTATTTTATAGTTAGGGCTTACTTTAGGACCTATCTTACTACTATTCTTCTATCTTTTAGCTTTAAATCTACTAAGAAATAGTAGTAAAGTAGCTATTTAAGCTCTATCTACTACTTTCTTATTAAAGTAGTTAAGCTATCTTAATAGACTATTTACTAAGTTCTTTATTCTAGGCTAATAGATAATCTTAAAGTTAAAGAGGTAAAGGTTATTAAGTATAGCTACCTACTTAGATAATAGCTTTAGCTTTATTATAAGGTATTAATAATTTAAATAGTCTATTAGAAGCTTAATCTTAGTATCTATATAGGCTAGATAGTACCTCTAAGTGTAAAAGGCCTCCTTAATAGCTAGAAGCTTAGAATTAAGGGTTAAATATTATAATTTTACTCTTATTAGCTTATATAATATATATATAATAGGGTACTAGTAGCCTTACTATAGCTATAATAGGACTATACTAATAGTATATCCTAATATATCTATCTTAATTCTTAAGGGTATACTAGGGTTAAAGTAGATAAGGATAAGCTCCTCTAAGAATACCTACTTTAGCTGCTTAAATATATTAGACTTATAGTAATCTAGCTAGAAGGTTCTTTTATTATTACTATATAGTAAATCTATAAGAGGAACTATAATTTTACTATAATTCTTAATAAAGTATTAGTAAAATCCTATAGATCCTAGGAAAATCTAGATATCCTTTATATAGTAAGATAGTAGCTACTTTATAATATACTTAATATATTCTAGCTCTATATAGATTCCTTTAGTACTTACTATAAACCCTAGGAAGCCTATATATTAGAGGTTAAATTTATATTTCTTAGGATTAGTATATAAGCTAGTAGCTTATAGCTAGATAAGGATATTATAGATATACTATAAGTACTTACTAGGATTATTACTATATATTAGGATATTATCTAGATAGATAATATAGATTATATCTATTAGCTCTATAAGGATATTATTAATATATTCTTAGAATATTACTAGGGTATTAACTAGTCTAAAGGGTATAACTAAGTATTTAAAGTAACTATAATAATAGTAAAAAGCTATCTTCTACTTATCTCCCTTATAGATATATAGTTAGTAGTATATATCCTTTAAGTCTAGCTTTATAAAGACTTATACTTTACCTAGCTAGTTTAGGATCTTATAGATTAGAGGTAAAAGAGCCTTATTCTTCCTAGTAATCTTATTAAGACTATAATAGTTAATATAAAGGTATAGCTTATCTCCTTTCTTAGGGATAAATAGGATTAGGGCCTTAGCTAAGCTAATAGACTATCTAATCTAACCTTTTACTAATATGTTAGTAAGGTAAGCCTAGAGGACTTTTAGCTTCTTTATAGTAAGACTATAGATAGATCCCTATAGTAGTATTTTACCTTCCTCTATATTAATAGTATATATTTATCCTTTAAGTATTAGGGGATCTACTTTTTCTATCTTAAAGATATCTCTAAATTCTAGGTAGAGTTCTAGGTAGTTAGTTACTAGCTTCTTATTACTAGGTTATAGTAACTCCTCTATAGTCCCTTTTAGTATTATAGGGGTAAGTATATCTAATAGATTACTAGTAATTATAAGGGTAATAATATATTCTTTAGTAGTTCTATATATCCCCTTCTTCTTTATAATAATTTTAATATTACTTTATAGTATACTATATCTCTAAGTCTTTATTTTCTACTTAAGGACTTAGGGTTTTATATTATAAAACTAAGGGTCTCTAAGGATAGTTCTATACTAGTAGATTATAGTAATATAGAAGTAGACTTTATATATCCTTACTTTTTTTATACTATTATAGATTATTACTAGCTATTAGAAGGTTCCTTAATTCTCTAGGACTTTACTATTAACTCCTTTAATTTAGATCTTACTAGGTTTAATAAGCTTCTATTTAGTAGTACTTAAGTAGTAAGGGTAAAGGAAGTTTACTTTAGCCCTTATATTAGCTAAAGTATCTCCCTTTAGTCTTTTCTACTAGCCCTCTATATATAATTAGATTCTAATAGTCTAATATATTAATAGAGATAGGGTCTAGTTAGACCCCTATTAGGTTCCTAGGCTTATAACCTAAATATTATTAGGGGCTATTATAGGTATAGTAGGGTTATAGCTAAGTAGGTACTAATTTATAGTATAATAGTTACTTTTATATATTATATAGTTATCTCTTAGACATTTAGTTAAGATATATCCTTCTTCTCTATACTTATAGTATATAATTAGGCCTCTATAGGACTAGCTAGATATATATAAAGTTACTAGGATATTAGTAGGGTTAGTGTTTAGGGTAGTATTTAAAGTAGGTAATAAGTTTATATTATAATAGCTAGGGTTAGGTCT
Organism: Neonectria ditissima; assembly: GCA_001305505.1. Taxonomy (NCBI): domain Eukaryota; kingdom Fungi; phylum Ascomycota; class Sordariomycetes; order Hypocreales; family Nectriaceae; genus Neonectria; species Neonectria ditissima. Next base: position 86,354 of record LDPL01000021.1, on the reverse strand, counting down.
TCTAAGAATAGTCTCTACTTAGGTAACTAAGCTAATAAATTTCTACTAAGTTAAAGGGATCTTATAGCTAACTACCTAGGTTTATAGTATAAGTATAAGTTAATAAATTACTAAGTAGACTTAGTAGGAATTAGGTAATTATTCTAGGAGCTTAGCTTCTAGGGCTTTATAGTAGTTAAGGAAGTTCCTAATAGTTTAATCTAGCTTTATATAGTAGTATATTAGCTTTATAGTTATCTTAAGGTATTAGGTAGAGTTATTATTAATAGTCCCTTTAACCTAAGTAAGGTAATTATTCTATATAATCTTATTAATTTAATCTTATTAATTATTATTAAGGAAACTAGTTTAATATAGCTTAACTAATCCTTTAAGATAGCTACTAATAAGTAGGACCTTTAGTAGGTCTATAAGAAAGCTTAAGAGATATAAAAGGAATTAGCTATTAAGATTAGTAAGATAGATCCTTAATTTAGTCTAAGACTTTATACTATAATAAGGGATCTTTAAGATAAGCTTACTAATATTATAGTTAGGGGTCTACTATATATTTATATTATATTTATAGTAAGTTTACTTTATAGGTTATAGCTTACTATTAGGGTTAAAATTAAGGGTAATTCTAATAGTAGTTAGCTTAAGCTAGTATCTCTTATAGCTAATTTACTATAAGGTCTATAATATCTTAATATAAAGGTTTAGCTTTATCTCTTCTATAAGAATATTATTATATTTAGAGGGAAGATTAAGATTATAGTTAAATAGGAGGTTTAATAGTAATATCTAACTCTTAGGTTACTTATCTTAGATCTATAATATTATAGAATCTCTACTACTTATTAGATATAAACCTAAAGAGGTAGATAGTATACTAGGAGGGTTATTAGTAGTAGTTATCTTCCTTAATAGTCTATTATACCTATAGGTTTAGAGAAATTAACTTATTATAGATAGTATTTATAGTAAGGAGTAAAGAAATAAGATAGACTACTAGATTACTATAAGGTTATAGTAGGAAAGATATAATAGTACTATAATATATATTAATCTCTAACTTCCCTATTCTTCCTAGTTATCTAAGCTCCTTTTATCCCTTTTTACTCTAGTTATCTAGAGTAGGATAATATATATTAGTAATATTTAATTAGTATAGTTACTCTAAGACTATAGTAACTCTATTATTCTTACTCTAAGACTATAGTACCTTATAGCTCTACTTCTAGTATTATAGTACTAATATTACTTTAGTATATAATATATACTTTAACTATAATAGATTACTTATAAGATTATATAATAGTAATACTAGTTATTTAAGCTATAATAGCTATATTAACTATAGTAGTAAAAGTATTAAGGATTATTAATATAGTCTTATTTAAAGGGATTATTATACTTTATATAATTATATCCTTAGTTATTTATTATTAAGTAGAAGGTAAATTAGTTAGATTAATAAAAGTTATAGTAGTTATAGTTATATCTAATAATCCTATAGTTATAGTAAACTATTAGTTATAATTTAAGTAAAATATAGTACTTAGAAGCCTTATATAGATCTCTATATATATATTCTATTTATTTAAATAGAAAGCTATTAGTATAAATAAGTATATTATCTCTATAATAATAGAAAGAGGAAAGAATTAGTAATATAGTATATAAAGTATATAATTATTTAGGGTTATATAGGCTTATATAATACTCTTTTATCCCTTAATTCTTCTACCCTAGTAGTTAAAAATTATAATCTTTTTATTTATTACTACTAGGGTATTCTAATATAAATAGATATAGTATATAACTAATAGAGCTTATATAAGACTATAGGGTAAGCTTAGTAGGGAAAAAATCGAAAAATAGGTTTTAAGACACTGAGCCCTATGGCCTTCCGTATCCCGCCGATCTTTGCGATTCCACGGCTCTTTCGGACATCACATCTCCAGTCTCACTACCACGTTCTGTCATTGCCCGTGCGCTTGCATCTGCCCGACATGTCTGAGCCAAGACCCTCGGAGGGTCTTCCGGCCGAGAAACCCGCTGCTCGAACAAAGACGCCGGAAACCGGAGTGGCGGTCAACGAGTCCGGGATCCTGCCTCCACAGCACTGGGCGCAGGTGGCTGAAGTGGGTGGTCCTGTGCTCTTTGCGATGCTATCGTGTTAAATGCATATCTAGGACCTCGCTGCGGAGAACGATGCTGACTCAACCCTTGGCGATGAGTCCGAGTCGACGGCGTCTATTACGTCGAGTATTCTGGACTACAGAACACTCCATGGCCGCACGTATCACAAGGACATTGGAAGTGCACAGTACTGGTCAGCGGACTTGTTCAGCGGAGAAATACACGTGCTGACTAAACAGGGGAACAAACGATGAGCGACAGAATGAGTCTATGGATATCAAGTAAGCGATTCTCAATGATCTGGGGATTGGCAGTGCTTACTGGTGTAGCCATCACGTTTTAACCCTTGTTTTGGATGGAGCCCTTTACCTTGCACCGATCTCGAAAGATATCAAGGTTTGTCTATCAAGATGAATCGACGGAATGCGGCGTTGCTGACTCTGCGATAGAAAGCGGTTGATATTGGAACTGGTACAGGTACGTATTAATAGTTACACCTCATAGCCTGATCCGAGGTGTATGCTAATACCTTATAGGAGTCTGGGCAATGTATGCTATACCACATCCGCCAACGGTGTTCAAGACTTGTTCTAACGATTAGCAAAGTGACTTTGCAGACGCGTTCCCTGGCACCCAAGTCATCGGCACCGACATTTCGCCTATCCAACCTGGCTGGGTCCCACCAAACCTGGAATTGTAAGCAGCGAACAGGCCAACGATTCCACTTTTATATCGGCTCACCATCTTAGTCAAATCGACGACTGCACCCAGGAGTGGACGTTTGAGGAAACCTCGCTAGACTACATCCACATCCGCTGGCTCGTCGGTAGCATCGTCGACTGGCCGCAGCTATTCAAGGAAGCGTATAGATGTCTCAAGCCAGGCGGATACCTGGAGAGCCACGAGGCCTTATCTAGAATGGACTGCGATGACGGTACCATCACTGAGAAGAGCGCTATGCACCAGTGGGGCAAGTTCTTTGTCGAGGGCGGTAAGAAGATAGGCCGGTCGTTCACCATTGTAGAGGACGGGGTGCAGAAGCAATCGATGGAGGGGGCGGGGTTTGTGAGCATTGAAGAGCGGGATTTCAAGGCAAGTTTGTTCACAGATATGAAACGTGCGGTCGATAACTTATCCCAGGTGCCTATCGGAGGATGGCCCAAAGACCCAAAACTCAAGGAGATTGGGAGGTTTGCACAAGCTACGCTGGAGCAGGACATCGAGGGCTACGTGCTATTCATGGCAAACACGGTGGAGGGCTGGACTCGGGAGGAAGTCGAGGTTTACATATCGCTGCTCCGTCGCGAGCTTGCGTCTCGCAAGATGCACCCTTACTATCTACAGAAGGCCATTTGGGCCAAGAAGCCTAGGGTTTGAAGGTGCTTAGTCTCTCAAGTACATTGTTGCTTTGTCGTTCGCGTGCGTAACTACCATGTACTTGGCAGTACCCAGCCAAAATTGCTCATGACATAAACAAGCTTGCCAACATCCCAGCAATGCCAGCTAACCAGAAGACAGCCATCCCAGGCACTTGCAAGCGTACCGCTTTCGACTCAGACGACGCATTCGCAGTAGCAGCCGGTGCAAACGACCCCCACTGCAATCGACTAGAAATACTCCTCTCCTGCACCGCATCAACAGTCGCAAGACACGGCTCCGGCTCGTGCGTAACCGGCGCCGTCATAGCGCAAAACATGGTAGTAGCAGTCGGAGAATCGAGACTCGCGTAAAGGCCATGCCACGTCTTCAACCCCGTAAAGCTGATTGCACCAACGGGCGTCGGACACGTGCCGGTAAAGGTCGGCGTCGGCGCGCCCTCTTCAATGGCGAAGCCGAAGGAGCCCTCGCTGAGACCCGGGTTGTAGTCGTACGCGGCGCTTCCGGGCAGGTACTCGCACCAGGGGCCCATTCCGAAGAGCCATTCGAACGTGTACGCGCCGGGCGCGAGGTGGCCGGTGAAGGCGACTTCGAGATGGGTGCTGTTGGCGCTATACTCGGTGTCGTTGTGGATGACGGCTCCGAGGATGCCGGACGCGGCCAGGTGGCGGGATTTGGCAAGGGAGATGGTCCATCGGAAGCCCCAGCCGTAGTGGTACGCGAGCTGAGGGTGTTGGAGAGATAGGAGTACGGGGATGCCTTGGTCTGTTTCTGCGTATCTGCCGTCTGAGCGTGGGAAGACGAGGTCGAGCTCGGTGGCGTTTGCAGGCACTTCTGCTGCGACGAGGAGTGTGATGCAGAGTGTTAGCAGTCCGTTGAGGAAGAACGTCCAGCCGAGCATCTTGATGATCTCGAAAGTGACGATGATCGGCTGAGATTCTTCGAAAGGGGTCCGTCAGAGTGAGATTGGATGCACAGGCCACTTCAAGGATGCGCTTCCTGTGAGAGGAAATGCTTGGCGTTCAGCATTGAGTCTTGGCATTTGAGGGGCACCTTTATACAGCTATCAAACATGTCGTCTTGTTAAGATGATGGAATCGGATTATCAAATGAATAAGAGAAAAAGTATACCAAGGAATGCGTATGTATTGTCAAGGAGACCTCCAGAGGCTGTGTGATTGTGGATGGGAAGTGGTATGCCGTGGGGTCAAGATCTTTTACGGAAAATCTGAACAGCATCTCTTGTTACTCGAATACATCTTGAAGAGTACAGACTGGTAGTATTTCACGTTGAAGGTGTTGTTGTGGACTTGAACAAATAGCCAGTCTGGTAGTAATGAGATACCACGGCCTGTTTACTCATCGCATTCAAGTTCAACATGTCATTCTTCAACTGACTGACTGTCTATCTGCATCTATTAAACATCAAACGTCTCCGACAGTGGAAGGTCACGGCTACTCGCACCCACGAAAACAGTATAATTCCCGCTCTGGAGAACCCACTGCTGCTGCACGACATCCCACACGCTCAAGTCGCGTCGCGTCAGCTCAAACTGAATCTCAGCCGCTTCGCCTTCGTCCAAAGCCACCTTCTCAAAGCCGCGAAGCTGCTTCGGCGGGCTATTTGGGATGCCCACGTAGAGCTGAGCAACTTCCTCACCAGGCACCACGCCAGTGTTTGTGACCGTGGCCTTGACCGTGGCGAGCGTCTGCCAAAGATGGTTCGAAGACGCCCGCTCGACCTTGACGGACAGGGCAGAGTACTCAAACGTCGTGTAGCTAAGGCCGAAGCCAAACTCGTACCGCGGGGTAATGTCCCGCTCGTCAAAAGCGCGGTAGTCGACGTAGACGCCCTCGGTGAAGTCACACTGCGGATCCGTGTCGCCTTGCGCTCGGCCGCACGGAGCGTACGGGACGTAGTCGGTTTCGTTCTTGGCGAGCGTGTACGGCAGCTTGCCTGAGAAGCTGGCCTCGCCGTAGAGAAGCTTGACGAGCGCCCGCCCGCTGTCTTGGCCGGGGAGATGGGCGATGATGGTGGCTGTGACGTTGGGGTGCTCGATCCACTGGTCGACGAGGCGGATGCCGGCGGCGTGGATGACGACGATGGTGTTGGCGCACTTGGATGCCACGTTGAGGACCAGGCCGTCGCTGAAGTCGTCGTGCAGGCCGTCGCGGTCCCATCCCTCTGTTGCGATGGCGTTGATGAAGACTAGGCACACGTCGCTGGCGGCGTTGACGCCGGGGTCGAAGGATGATAGGTCCCAGTTCACCCAGCTGCCATCTTTGGCGGCTCTGTGCTGGATGGCGCTGAGGGGCTGTTCGGCGTCAGTATATCTCAGTATCCGGGGCATCTATGGCTTCTTACGTCGCTCATGTACGGCGGCGAGTTGGCAGCAGCACGCCCACCCGATACAATCGTTCCCCCCTTGGCCGCCTGGTCGAAATGCTCCTCCGTGCCCAGGACAGCCTGTCCCATGGCAGGCGACGACGTATATCCGAGCTCGAACAGCTTATCCGTGTTCTTCGTAGCCGGCACAGTAGCATCGTAGCCAAACACCGACAGCATCTTGGGGTTCTTGCGAAAAGGCAGCGCATTGTTCTCGTTCTTGACAAGGACGTGGCCGGCGATGGCGCCCTCGAGAATCACGGGCCTCGACTCGGGGATGCGGCCCTCGACCTGCTTGTGCGGCAGGGTGAGGTTCTGCATGCCGATGCCGGGGGGCGGGAAGTCGGTGTCTTGGCCGGTGAGGTACCAGGCGGCGATGATTCTTCGCATGTTAGCGAGAGACATACAGCGCGGATGGAGACGAACCTAGTTGCCATGTCGGTGACGCGAGCCTCGCTGACGGTCCCGTTTCCGACAGCTTGGGTGAGGTTTTCGCCAAACGACCCGCCCTGCGGCATGACCAGATCGAGTCCAGCGTTGGCGCTCTCCAGCGTATGATGCGCGTTCCAGTCGAGGAGCACAAAGCCATCAAACGACAGCTCCGACTTTAAAACGCCATTCATGAGCTTGCTGTTCTCGCACCCGTACGTGTTGTTGATGCGGTTGTACGAGCACATGACGGACGCCACGCCGGCCTTGACGCTGTCGACAAAGGGCCAGAGATAGAACTCGTGCAGAGTCTTGTCGTCGATGTTGGACGAGGCGGCCTCGACTCCGAAGTAGGGGCGCCTAAAGGTTTCTTGCTCGTTGCCGATGAAGTGCTAGGCGAGTTTTAGAATTAATGCCTCTGGGGATGCTGAGAGGATGCTTACCTTGACGTTTGCGATTACTCCGGCGTCTTGGTGGCCGATGATTGTCTCGGCGCACAGTTGCCCGGAGAGGTACGGGTCGACGGAGAAGCCTTCCCAGTTGCGGCCGCCCAGAGGTGTCCGGCCCAGAGGACCAGCATTGGGGCCAAGCAGCACGTTGACTACGACGGTCTGAGAATAGGCACTCGTAGTTACAGCAGCGGCAGCAAGACTCACCTCCTTTCGCCTTGAATTCCTTGGCCATGTACAACCCCCGCTGATACGTCAAGTTCTTGTCCCAGCTCGCACCCACGTGCAAGGCCGACGGATACGAGTTGACAAGGTCGGTAGCCCGGACTCCGTTGCCGGCGTCGTGCAGACACATGCCCGGCCATCCCAGACGCGGCACTGTGCCGGTGTTGCCGGCGCAGACGTTGTCGGCCGTGAAGCCCCGCGTGACGTTGACTTTTTCCTCGAGGGTGAACTCGCCGACGAGCTTCTGCGCCTTGGCATAGGCTCTCTTCCAGATGCCTTTGCCGGAACCTTGGGCTGTCGGGTTGTGTGTCAGTCAGCTGTGTTTGTTTGTTGTCTTTCAGGGGTTCGGGCAAAGCTTACGCGATGGTAGGACTTCCGGCGAAGAGGCAAGCTCAGAAGCTCCGCCGATTGCCGGGAATGCCAGTAGCAGTAGCAGTATCCCTGGTGACTTCATGATTGCTATCAACAGACGATGAGCCGTGCGAGGGCGTGAAGCGGTCGACGCGACAGACGGTATTTATAATTGCTTGCTTGCTGGTGCTCATATCCTGGCCGTCGCACTCTCCGCACTCTCCGGATATTACCCGGCGGCCTGTTCGAGTCGGTCCTAATCCACGTTAGACCTCACCGCTATAAGCCAAGGTCGAATCGGAGCAGAAGCCGCCCAACAGGTTCCAAGGACTGCTTGGGAAAGTTGCATCCTGGAAGGAACGAACCCCTGGAAGTGCCGGCGTGGGGTAATTGGTCATGTCGCTCCGAAGTCATACCCGATGCCTGTCTGATGGCTCTACCCCGCGTCATCGGATGCGATATCGGTCAGGCTGGGATTTAGAGATGGGGTCTTTGTTTTTATTCTTCCAAGGGGTTTTGTATGAATATTTCGCGGAAATAACCGCTGGTGGTTAATCAGATGGTCACTAGAAATACAAGTGGACATCATCATTTACACAGCACTATAAAAACTAAAATCTGACACAATTCCAACAATCCCTTAAATATTTGAATGCGCCCTTGAATCTGCGAGCTAGACCCATCTCCTTGCCTACCAAACCCGCTCCGAGCCTGCTTGTGAATATGGCAGATCTATTCAAACGACAAGCTAACCTACAGCAGATAGGACCTCACTCATACACAACATCCCATGATGCAGATTGGACGGTTGGCCCTAGTAAGTCACAAAATTGCCATGACGAGTAGAGGAGCTGACACTACTTCTTTAGCTTTACACGGCGGTTCTGTAGCTGCTGTTATCCACCTAGCTGCTACAACCCACTTCGCGACAACCCTCAAGAAATACAACCAGCCCGACGTTCTGACTCTGCACATCGAGTTCCTGCGATACTGCGTCCCAAACGACCTTGAAATTACAATCACCGACCTCAAACGTGGCGCCGTCCACTGCACCATCCAACTGCAACTTTCACAAGAAGGCCAGCTTAAAGCCATCGCCACCGCCACGTCCACCAACTTCAACGAACCCCTCGGCCCAACCGTCACGACCGACTGGATTCTAGACCCTCCGCCAAAGCCCACCCCCAACTTCGCCAAGATCAAAGCCAGCGAACCCGACGAGAACTGGATCCCCGGCCGCATCGCCGGCGAAGTCATCCCCATATCGCGCCACATGCTCGTCCTCAGTCCACGAGGCGGCTTCCCAGTAGCCGGCATGTGCGAAGCTTGGAACGGGTTTACAGCCGAGGCCATGGACGCAACGTGCGTCACGCTGCTGTGCGACATGATGCCCTCCATGTCGGATACCCTGTTGCGCAACGGCGGCATGTACGATGCGTATAGCAAGTTTGCGACGATGGAGAAGTGGGCGGAGAAAAATCCTGGCGTCGTTTGCGAGATGACCAACTCGCTTGCCGAAGCGGCGGATGCGAGTCTCTTCGAAAACACACTGTCGATGAATATCGAGTTCAAGAGGAGAATACCCGAGGCCGGGCTTCAGTGGGCGTTCACTCGAGCGACGACTAAGAAAATGGATGGCGGGAGGATGGACTTGGATATCACGATATGTGATGAGCAAATGGAGTTGATATGTAATGCAAGGCAGGTAATTTTGGTCCTGGATGCAAAGAAACGATTTAGACGTGCTGAGGGAAACTCGAAGATGTAATCTTCTTTATTGCTATGTGGTAGGACCTTGATATTATTAAACACAATTGCAACCACCCACACAATCCTATCTTCCACATGTGCGAACAATAGCTTGACCCCGTTCTATCCGATTAGTCGGCCAGCCAGGCCACAGAGGATATTGCCAGTTCTGTCAACGATCTTCAAGGGCGTAGTACACCGCCGCCATGCCGCAAGCCAGGATGGCAATCAAAAACGAGCCCACTCCGAAGCCCTGCTCCGCCGTCTTCGCAAGCCCCGTAATCAGACAGGATACGAGCAAGGCAACGGCGATACCCACTGTCAGGACGAGGCTCAAGCCTGCTTGGTTTGGGCCTTCCAAGATGTGTGCTCCCCAACCGAAGATGACATCGCCTTCCTCAGTTCGCTGTGCCGATCCGACGCCGCCGGTACGCGGAATCCCCAGTCGACGTCTGAACCATGCTCAGAATGCCGGTATCGAGCTTCTTGGGCAACTGCTGGAGCCAGGTGTCTTGCCAGTGGTCGTTCAAGGAACTCGTGCGAGCGAGGTGGAGGAAGTGCAGGAATATATTGGCTGGCATAAGAATCTTGGGACACCGGTAGTGATATCGCCGCTCGTCCAACCCCTCCTGCGATGGGTATTCGTCAGGCCCCCTGTGGATGCCAGCCAAGTCGCGGAACGGCCGACTTATAGAGAACTGTAATCATGGTTTACTGTCAGTAGCGTACTGTTGAGCAAGGTAGGTGATGATGGCTAGGGCTGGTCTCAAGAACTTACCATGACGAAGTGCACATCCTTCGGCTTGAGGAAAATCCTCCGGATGCCATATCCTCGGGTATGATGGTATCGGTCCCAGATTTGGGTGAACAGGGCACCGTCCGACTTCACCTCAGCCAAGTCGATCTCTTTTAGTCGCACCGCGTGGTTTCCAGTGCCGATACAGACTTCGAAGAACTGCTTCTCCCAGGATAAGGCCGGCGCTGGGAGAGGTGTAACTGGCGTCGAGTCCTCGATATGGGGATTTGATCCACGCTGCTCAACATCGTACCAAGAACCACTCCTGTTGCTGAGGCTCTGCTGTATTGCTGCGGTTCCAAGGCTTGTCGACACGGAGCTTGATGGTGCACTTGTTAGTTCTTGGTTGTCCGTCCTAGACCCGCTGGGGTTTCTCTCCTGAGTTCCGTCCGCCAGGCCTGGGGCATGATGCATTTCATCCAGAAGCTCCCGCAAGGCTTCGGGATCCGAGTTGTCAAAGTCACCCCATAGTGAAGAACCACATGACTAAAGACATAAAACAGATCAGCGACTAGGACTAGGATTTGCCCATCAACGACGGACGGGCAGGTAAACTCACGCAGCGCCACCTCAGGCGCTCATAACCCTCCTTGACAGGAGGCAAAAAGATGTCGGTTATGCTGTCAAGAAGGCCGTGAAAGTCCCAAGAGCCCACCAAAGACTTCAAGATGTTTTGCGTGCTTTCCCGCGAGGTTGAGTCAGCGCGTAGCCCTTCTTCTCTAGGCGCAGGAGCATTCTCCACTCCCTGCTCGCTTGATAGCTGCGAATTGTCCAGGTTGGCCTTGACCAATAACACATCGTTGGGTGCGGACTCGGTATTCCTAGATGAGGCGCCGTCTTCAACCCCTTGCTCGTTTTGGGAAGATTCCTGGTTGTTGCCAAGGTCTTTGCGATTCTCGCCATCCATAGGCTCGGCAATCATCAAACGAAGCGCTTCCCCTGTTTCTCCCGTCCCGCCCATCGGTTCGAGTGGTAGGCGAGCGGTTGAATGGTCTATACTGTTGCCGCGTTCGAGTTGGATATCCGCCGTTGTGAGAGTTGGTTTGTTGGATTCGGCCTCGCTTCTCTTTCCGTCCAGGTTGAGCCAGGATGCCATGTTAGCGAGGAGAGTTTCAAACGCCGCAGATGACAGAATAAACTCCTTCAGGTCCTCGCTCACTTCGAATGGCCTATCAGACCCAGCCTCCGAAATTATATCGTAATCGTCGGTCTGTGGCTGGTTTTATGTTGTCGATTCCGTCAGGGATGTCGACCTGAACAGCGCGTCAATGTGTTCGTCGTCTCCCTTAGAACTACTGTCGGCACCTAGATGAACGTCTTCCTTTGCGTGTCCATCAGTTCTTGAATGACCAGCCCTTTCTGCATCGCCTTGAGCTTTGATAGTCACCAGTTCTTGCTCAAGTATCTGCCTAGAAGGGCCCTCTTCCGCAAATGTTGGATGAAGCTGAACAAAGTCTACACAAGAAATCCGAATTGGGCAAGAAAGTAGTTCACTCGTTCGCCGAAGTATAGGAAATATTACTTTATGCCCTTCAAGGGTTTTTACAGTATTTCCCATACTTCGGCGAATAAGTGAACTACTTTCTCGCCCAATTCGGGTTTCTTGTGTAGACTTTGTTCAGCATCATCCAACATTTGCAGAAATTTGCCCACCGATGTCTCGCCGTTTTTGATTGTTGTGGCACCTTGAACAAGAGCAAGGGGAATGTGGTATAGTTTAGAAGAAAGCTTCGTCAGATCGATAGATACAATATGATCGCTGTCTAGTAATATTCAGAGCAGGCGTTCTTACTCGTCTGGGTCCATGGAGTTGACCTTGATCGGGCGGTGTCCCTTGGCTAGCTTTGTCGCTGCTTCCTTGCTCTACGTTATTCCTAATATATATCTGTGGTCGTATTCAGGAAGATAGCGTATGCTACTGTCACTGCTCACGTTTCTGCTTTCAGCGAGCCCAGATGAACTTAGGAATATCCCAATATCATTAGTATTGTCGAGGACTATTAGCCACTGCCCGTGGCCCTTCTTCTCTAGCTATGTCTTCACTAGCAGCAATACGTCAGACTTAGGGTTGTTATAGCCTGGGATCTAGCATATCTGTGCGATCTTGGTGAAGGACTGACGGAGCTGCTAGATAGTGTCCGTATAACCTAGAATATAGATGCCTCCGAGTGCATCTCCTGAAGCCAACAAACGTATGCCAGAGCGATTTGGGTTTTTCTTGGAAGACTATTCAGCCACGAAGTGATGTACGGCTGAAGCCACTTACCCTATGCCTCCCAGACCGTAGAGCGAGACAATCCCTTGCGATGTACCCATGAGTTGTTCTTGCAATTCCTGAAGAATGGCAGCTCGGCCACAAAGCCGCTATTACTTGCATATGGAACGAGAACTAAGGGCCGTGTGAGATTTAATCTGCCGAGATTTGCGAATGGAACATAGAATACTCACACCAAGGGCCGGCGGACTATACTGCAAGTTGGGCTGCCCGGAGACGATCAGCAAACACATTCCAACCTTGCAAATTTGATGCTGCCACCACATACCAGTAGGAAGTGAAGGCGCTGAGAAGTTCAATACAGCCTTCAAACAGCCGATGCTGTTGCTGTTGCATAATTCTGCCACACGTTTATCCTGTGGCCGTCTGCATAGTTGCAAGCACCCTTGATGACCAGGCACGGGAAGCTGTTCCAGGCTTCAACGCCCGCCATCTGGAAGCCAATGGCGCCGTTCCGCTGCACAATCTCATCACGTCTTTCGCCAGTCTCGATCGCTGTGTCTAGGGACATGATCCAACCGAAGTGGACCGCTGGCTTCGGCGTGCCGTCATCGGGACCGGGGCGTGGAACTAGCTGACCGCTGCAGCCGCACTCTTCGCAGGTCCCATCGCCGATATGACGGTATTGTTGCCTCGAAGAGTTTGTCATGTTGGACACCTGGATATTCTACTTTGAGCCCTGGCTCCTTCTGGAGCTTGTCGAGATAGCTGGCTGTCTTGCTTGCCAGTATCTTTCGGCCGTCGATGCTGTTCAGTTCTGCCAAAACTGGTGGAATCCCTACTCTGGGCCCGCTTGGCGAGTCTAAAAGACTCTCTTTATGTTTGAAGCGTTCAGGATGCCGCCGTTTGAGGTCATCTTGGATGAGACCGTCACTGATGATAACATCTCCCAACATGATTGTGTTCTCCGTCCCGTCCACAAAAGGCGCCGCGCCACAGACACCAACGACGAAAGCGAAGTTGATGTTAGGGAAGCTGACATGGCAGTGAAACGCGGCGGCCGCAGCATTGGTCTTTTCTGGGTCAAGTATACTGATAAGCACCACATTATGGCGGCTAATGAAGCCAGTATAGTAGACGTTGGGATCACCAGGGGCGGTCCCGTAGGAGGATCCTTCATTGTCCCAGTGGCGGTCAAAGAGAGCCTTGACAGCGTCAGCCTCAATCTTTCGTTCGCAGATGATGGCAATCTTAAAGTCGCGACGACTGGCTGGGCGTGTGGCCTGGGCCATAGTTGCAGCTGGTCCGCTTAGGAATGTTGAATGGGAAGCAACACGGAGTGCTATCGATCATTGGTAGGTCGGCCCAGTATAGTCGCGATGGTAATCGGACACTAGTAGCCAAAGTTAACCCCACAAGGCTATCTAGGCTTTTCTACCGGATTTTGGAAACTTTGTCGTCACGTAGTTTGCAAGGGCGGAGAAGGTCATCAATATAGGCTTGACAGGCTGGGTTTCAGCCCAACTTCTGAGGATTGCCCGCGATGTAGTCCTTATACCTAGCTATAGGGCATGAAAAGATTGAAAAAGAGGACGAGGCTGATGTAGAGTAAGTGCCTGAGGCATTCAAACAGGAAGCATAGCGCTCCTTGATGAAATCAGTAATATTGATTGTTCCCTAATATAGCCCCAAGGAATACTATTCTCCACCGTGTTGAAAAACAGCGTGCAGAAAAGCTTTTATTTTAACTTTCCTGATTCCGGGTTTTCTTCAGGTCTAACATACAGACTTTTTTCCAGGAGGTTGAGAGATGTGATGTTGGATGAAGAGAAAGGAATCAGGGCCCCGGCTCTAGAGCCAGGGAAGTTATATACCCTAGATTTCTAGCTTTTCTATCTCCAAAGGCTAGAAAAGCTAGATACTAGGTTTCTGACATTTTAGGTTAGAAAAGCTAGATATTAGGTAGCTATGGAAGCATTAGGTTATTGAGATGCTTAAATTGTGGAAGAAAAAGTGTTTTTTTGAAGTCGTGATAGTAGCAGCCGCGCCTAGAGCCCGCCGCACTCCTAGTAGGAATACTATTCTCATTCACCCCATCACATAACAACGCATACGAGCCCACCAGTCGCAACTAGAGACAGAGCGTCAGTATCCTCAATCCACAAGTGAAGAAAACTTACGTGCAATCAGTCCAGTTGCTGCACCAGCTGCAATACCGTTCACTGCCCCATCCATGATACTACCAGTATGCGCCTGAAACAGCTGGTATGCTTTCCGAGTCTGAGTAACCTTGTCTCGGACCTCTCTGACTATCTTTTCCTGGTCCTCTTCGATGACCCTATCCGTGGGGGAAAGGCGAGGCCTTCGAATCGCCCTTCGGCCTCGAGGTCTAGGAGGTTCGGAAGGAGGCGTCTCCAAGTCTTTCACCTCCGCTTGCTGTTCTTTGCTCTTTCTTTTAATGTTTTGGATCCGCTCGGACTCTCGGGTAGCTCGTCGGTCTCGCTCCTTGCGCAATCTTTGCTGTGATTCTTCCATTTCTCGTAGCTCCTCCTCTTGTGCCGCAAGGTGTTTGCGGAAATGAGTGTCCAAGCTGGTGATCTTCTCTTTCCAGAACCTCCGCTCATCCATGTGAAGATCTTTCATAGTCATCTTCAACGACTCTTTTCTGCCGTCGGCCTTCTTTAACTTTGTCTCCACCTCAACCCTGAGCTCCCGTAGCTGTTCAGCGTGCGCGGCATCCGATTTAGCCAGTGGTTCTTCCATCGCCTCCTTGAGTTTCTGCAACTGACGCTCGTGCTCCTGCCGCACTTCGTATAGCTCTCGAGAGATGGCAATACCCGCCAGAGTCTCGCCGATTGTCTTCTCCTCGTCAACTATCTCGCGTTGAAGGCGAAGAACATCTGCCGTGTGCATGTCGGACTGGCGAAGGAGATGAGCCACGATCCTCTTGGCCGAAGCCGCCTCTACAGAAGGGTCTCTGCAACCTTTCTCACTATGTCGGAGCAAAGTAGCTCCTTGAGAAACTAGGCAGCCAAAGTATTTCTGCTGTTCCAAGAGGTCGGCTTCTCGGGCCACAAGCAGTCTTGTTTCTGCAGGGTCAGGCGACTCGGGCCACATGGTCGTGGCGATGGCGAGATTGGCGTATGACGAAAAAGCACACATAGCCTTGATCATCTCGATGCTGCGGATGCCAGATCCTGACATGCGATTATTAGAGATGGGATGCAGCAGAATAATGCCATGCACACGAGCCCCATTTGCGTAGGAGGCGCCAAGATGGCGGGCCAGTATCGACAACGTCTCAGTGTCAGAGCGATCGGTATCGTTGAAGCCGGGTGTGTCGACAAGATAGACTCGCCTTCCTTCAAGTTCGAAGTCAAACACGCCTATTGATTTAGTGCCTATACTGCAGTCAGTTGCTACCCTTTCCTGCAAGGCCGAAACTGACAGAGAAACTCACATGAGTGGAGGCCGTGGCCGACAACAACATCATTTCCAGTGCATCGACCAACAAAGGTACTCTTGCCGGCTCCTGTTAAACCCATAACCAGAAAGATTCTGTCCGCTGGTCTAAGTTTGGTGGCCCCAGTAAAGACTGAAAAGTTTTGAGCCTGGCGAACCAACACCTCTGGCGCAACATCCATCTGAACAAGGGTTCTTGCAATCCAATGTGTATATAGGTAAGTGGTATGAGACAGAACTCAAGAGGTGGAAAAATAAATCGAGCCTTTGCAGAGAAAACCCCCGCTCCAATGAGTGCAGGTAGTTCTTTGAGGGCCTTCGACTTGCCTGTCAGAAGTCGTGAACGCTTAGCTGTACCAGCCAGTTGCGAGAGTATTCATTCCGACAGGTGGCAATAATCAGCGTTGATGAGCCTTGTCGCGCAACAGTCCATATAGAAGGTCGCCAAGCGTAGCTCAGCTAAGGACTTGCTTGGTTCGCGGGCAAGTGGTAAAGAGGCATATCGGCACGCCATCTGACCACCCTCGGACTTCTCCGGCATAGCACATTATGTTGGAGCACCCTGCTGTAGTCTAAAATAGGATATGATCGGCTAGCTGATAGCTTACCAAGCCAACACACATTGCACTAACAAGGATGCACGTTGTAGGCTGCAGCCGACAGCCTCGTTGGGCTTTTGAGAGCCTGTACTTCGCTCAGCTCTACGTTTTTTTCAGCCGTTGAATGTCAGATCTACTCACTGCAAGATCTGTCTGCATTCTAGTTCAATGGTGTGCATAATTGCCTTTCGTCATCAGCGGGAATACACATTGGCTGGTGTCTTGGCTTTGGTACATCCTTTCTGGGAGCCGAGGCAGATTTTTGGACGCCACATGACCACACTTGGATACCACCAGCCTTCCTTATTAAGACGGCTGCATTGCATAACGGTGGAGCCTTTGCGGCAGACAAATCACCTCACTCCACGTCCGTAGTGGCATCCAAGTGCATTTACGCTGATTCAAGGCAACAAAGTGCAAATATGTTGCCTTGTCAGTAGCCTGGATAGCTTCGGGCAAACCACGGAGCCTCTTTTGCTGATGTTTTCATAAGATAACTCTGGCTTTTCTCAGGCAATGACCTGCAATTCAAAACACAGGCACGATTCTGTAGCACCCAAACTGCTCTTACAAGATGTTCAGAAGTAAGCTCCATGTTTTCTCAACTAAGATGAAATGTAGCCGCCGACTCACCAAGCTATAGCAAATTTCTTTCCACCTCGTAAGCGCCCGCTTCGACGGGCTTTGACAGAGCCCCCGACAGTCCCTGCTACAGGACCTCCGTCAGAACCTCCAACAGAACATCCGTCACAGCCTCCACTCCCTCTGCCAGAGGCTCCTTCATGGCCTGTATCTAGACCTTCATCGGCTCAATCAGGGGCTTCGTCATCGGAATCAGGGACTCCACCGCCCTCGGAATCTCCGTTCCAGCCTCCATCAGAGCAAACACCGGTATTACCATCGGATGAACCAGCAAATGTGCCTGGTGATGATGGCGGCCAAGCAAGACCAAGTCCCAGGTCAGTAAAGCTAAACACATCCACTTTTTCTTTCCCGTATTTCTGACTTCTTGAGCTATAATCAGGTCAACAGACGTGTTCATTGCTCTAATGGGTATCACGGGCTCGGGCAAAAGCTCTTTCATCTCAGCATGCTCCGACAAGCTTGTTAGAATTGGGCACGATCTTAACGCATGTCAGTGGAAACCGTGAATCAATCTGAAAAAAGTATGCATTCGCATATTCTGACAGCAATCAGGCACTTCGATTGTGGACCTCTATGCATACGAAATGTCGGCCTCTCGTACCGTATGGCTCATTGATACACCTGGCTTCGACGACACGGAGAAAAGCGACTCCGAGGTTCTCGAGGAGATTGCCAGATGGCTTGTACAGGCCTACAAAAGGAAAGATTTGCTTCACGGAATCATCTACCTACATAGGATTACCGATATCCGCATGCAGGGTTCGGCGAGGACGAATCTAGTGACGTTTCGGCAGCTCTGCGGAAAGGACGCCCTGAAGAAGGTGATTCTGGCCACTACGATGTGGGACAAGCTTCCCCTCAAAGAAGGCGAGAAACGCGAACGCGAACTGAAAGAGAGACAGGACTTTTGGGGTTGGATGTTGGAAAAGGGCAGTTCCTGTCATCGCTATCACAACACAGCTGAATCAGCGAGGCAGATTGTCCATGTCCTGGCCAACCATGACGAGCCAATTGCCACAGATCTGCAAAAGCAGATAGTCGATGAGCAGCGCAGCCTGGATCAAACATCGGCGGGCCAAGAGCTCCAGAGCGAGCTTCTCAAGGAGAGGGAAAGGTGGATGAAGAAAGTTGAGCAAGTCGAGAAAGAGATGAGAGAGGCCAGGCTCCAGAAAGATCTGGAGACTGAACAGCTCATGAGAGAAGAGCGCGAGAGGTACACTCGGATGATCCAGAAGGTAGAGTCCAACACAGACTCCCTCCGCAAATCGATGGAGAATCTGCTGGCGGAGCGAGACAAGCGCGTCGCAGAAATGGAGGGCCAGATAAAGAAACAGCAAGCGTCTTATGAAGACGAGCGCCGGCGTTTTGAAGAAAGACAGGCCCGGCTTGAGCGAGAGAGAAAGCATCTAGAGAGAGAAAGGGAAAAAGAGAAGGAGAGGGTGCGAGAGATGGAAGAAGAGCGAGAAAGGGAGATCCAGAGAGAGCAAGATATCCTCGCTCGGAAGCAGCCGGAAACCCACGTTCCAACGTCGCTCAACTCACTGGACTGGCCCATTTGCCCCGAATATGCGGTTGCGTTGCTCGGACCTCGATATCTTGTTTCCAGCCCGTCTCATTACAAAAAGTAAGCACTCTAGACGCAGAAAGATCTGAAGGGTTTGAACGGGTGCTCACATGACTTCCAAAGCAACACGAGACACCCGGCCATAAAAAGACGTTCAACCTGCCTGGCGTTTGTCAGCCTCGGAGAGCGAGCGCCGGACGGGTGCACGTCTTGGATTGGCGGCTACGAAGACGGGACTTGGCGTGAGTACTGCAACTAACCACGATAGCCCAGCTAGAAGCTGACGAGTCTAGCAGATCGGAGTCATAATCTAGCTCAGGGATATCCACATCTCGGCGCGAAGATATCGTCACACCGGCTTAGCAAGCTCGAGCTGTGCGTGCTCGGGCCCAAGCAGTCATACTACGCGCGTTGGCTTGACGGCACACGCAGCAGTTGGGCCGAGGAAGACGTCAACGCGGCTTTCAGAACTATTGAAAGAAGCAAAGAGAATGGCTACAAGATTGTAGCCGTGGCGCTCGGGATCGACAACTCGTATCTGATTTCCTACGGATGCAATAGTCGCTTGACAGGCCTTCGTGCCAAGTGGGATCTCGAGGGTTATTATCCCAAGCTGCAGAAGTTTCTCGACGATAACATGCCCTTGGACATAATTGTGAGTTACCCGGCGCGACTCTTCAGACTACATTCTCACTCTGTGCCAGGCTATTACACTGAACTTCCTGACGGAGACTGATTTCGCTGTTGTTTACACTCGCTCTGGTAGACACTCACGTAGGTTTCTAGTCGAGACATCTGACGACAAGGTCACTGCGGAGATTGATTCATGGTGGACGTCAACGTGCGATGATTAATGCGGGAAGGGAAGCCAAAAGTATTCAGGTAGAGAGGTTGTTTTTCATTTGTCATTGCAAAGTGCCCCTTGCAACTATCCTCAAATTTCTAGTTAAGATTGCGAATTGAACCCAAATATCTCATAGATCCAGGCTTCGAGGGCTCTGAAGCTTTGGAGATGGAGAGACAGGCCGAACAAGATTCAGTCCGCCAGACTCAAAAAGTAGTGGCGTTCGGGGCAATAGGGACCAGGTCTCCCTTGCCTCTGAACTTGTCCACCACGGTGCCCTGCTCGGAGATCATGAACCGCTCAACCTGAGTTCCGATCTTGGCAAGATCTCTCCAACGCTGAAAGTCGGTGGCATTTCGCTTATCGCCGTGGGCTGCGGTGGGATTCTGCCAGTGTCCCTTGGAGAACCCAATGAGAGTGGTGACCTTTCCCTGGGGGATGTCGTACGCAATGGAGACAATAGTGCCCGTTTCCTCGAGCCAGTTGATCTGCCAGAGCTCTCCGGGACGAATGCACTGGTACGTGGCCGTCTGGTAGTTGCTTCGTCCAGCCATGGGACCGCCGTGGATGGCGTAAATGGCGCGGTTCTCGGAGAAGATCCAGAGCTCATAGCGCCACTTCTGCGGGTTGCCTTGGTCATCTTCGGCGTCGTAGTCGTAGATTATGTGCACGTCGCGCATGTCGGTTTCGAAGGACGGATCAAGCACCGTGTTGGTGAGGAATGCGGGGAGAGTTTGGTTGGTTTCTGCTCTCGCGGACAGACCAGAACTGGCGAGGTCGTCATGCTGCAAGGGCGAGGAAGTAGCCAGGCCAGCAATCATCAGAGATACGCCAGCCATGGCGAAGTAATGAGAAAGGGGTTTCTTGAATCCGAACATTCTGGATGGCGATTGAGAAATTGACTGTAATTTGCAAGTAGCTCTGAAGAAGCAAGCTGATTTCAATGCTGAGATTGATAGGAATATTCTTTCACATATTAGAAAAAATGATCGGAATATTTAAGTCATACCAAGGAAGGCTGAATAATCTGAGATCGGCTTCAAGACTATACAGTCCGAAAGATGAACCTGGTGATGGTGGGATGTCACGGCATGATCTGGGGCTAGAGGATGATCATCCGTTGGCATGATTAGTGGCATGTGTAGACAGAGCTAACTTTCAGTGAAGCTTGTCCTGAGCCAGGATCTTCACCATTTCGCCTCAATGGATTGCGAAAGAGAATAGTCACAGTTGAGAAGCAATCGCAGACTACAGGATTGATTCCCTACTTACTTGGGCGGTGACCGGCCAAACACTGCCCTCGGTTCTACCGTGGCCTTGTTTAAGCTTTCGGCCAATTGAGTATGTATACATGTATCTATTTCGCCGTGGCCTGATCGACTGTTTAGGAAGCCCGGACGAGAGTTCGCCACTGCAAAGACGTGCTTGGCATGTTGCCAATGGCCGGGTAAGAGTATATCCTTTTTCAATATGGAGGGCTTGGCCAAGAGCAGGGAAGAAAAACGAGACCGGCACATGGATCGGAAATGCAACCCTAACCACAAGCCCGGGATTGTTCTTTGACGCTCCCTGCTGACGCGATCGGTTGACACAACCCTAAATTGAGACGGCCCCTGAGGGATCACGTTTCACATCCGCTGACAGGAGAATCCTTACCTTCTCGGGTCTCGATGGGGAAGGTAGTAGTACTCGGTCCACGGTACTGGTAGTACTTACGGAGCCGACAAGGAGCTGTGGTTGAGACGTGCCAATACCATTGCTTACACCATTACATGAGGCTCGGACTATCAGGGAGCTTTGAGTTTGTCTACCTCCGGCAGATAAACGCGGGAGCTAACTTATTAGGGCGAGCCTATTCATCAACTTGCTGGACTAAACCATTGATGGCCGCATTGGCTTCTGCGCAGACCGCCATGGTAACACCATTGTGCCTAATAAGATTTACCATGCCACATCTATGACCCATGCTACACGTGAGCCTGACGATGACCAGACAGGACTAGTGTGCCTCACGTATCAAACTGACCAGTATTATATCATATTTGGGACACCAATTGACATGATTATAGTACTCTGAGTGGTTGGAACTTCTCGTTGGCTTATCTTCGGCGTCTTTCATGTTCGCTGCTGACTAGAGATGCGAACCCTTGAACTACCTGGATGCCATCTGTCACGCTGCTCATGTCTTGTATTGCTTTTCTCGTACCCGAATCCCGGGGTCTCGTGCTTCGCGTGGATTCACACGCCATCCCTCGGCATTGCGGCCGGACTTGCCTCGCTCCAAGGGGCTAGAACAGTGGCGCCTTCGCTCCCGATTCTCGATGCTTATGCCCAGGGGGTTACCCTGTATTTAATCCGAACCCGAGATCGCGGCGAGGCCAAACAGCCCTTATGCTGACACTAGCCTGAATGATTACACTTTTTTTTCTTTCACAGCTGCTGATTTAGATGGTGCCATGAGATGGAACGAGATTCCAGGATAGGGTAGTCAGCATGACGGCTTTACTGCCTTACTGCTCGATAGGTCAACTCTACGTTTTTCCTTTCTGAAAGCTCTCTTTTTGGTTGACAGACAGCCTAGTCTGGTTTTTTATCAGTACCTAGTCGCATAAAATAAAGTAGAAGATAAAGATAAAATGTATAAGGTAGAACCACCTGACATAAGCACTGGTGTAAAATCCTCTCTCAGCGGAAAGTACCGAGTTGAATCTGGTATGATGGCTTGTAGGATAAAAAAAAAAAAGACGTAAGAGGCATCTAATTACTTCTCAAATTTGGATCTAAGATACACAGGTCATGATCTTCTATCATTCTCTTCTCATGTGCATTATCTGCGCACTGCGGCTTTCGCTACATCTCAAAGTACAGGTCATAATGCATCGCACACCCAGGATTAAACTTGGCAGTGCAACCTGGACATGAATTCCCACTAGCTAGATACTCAGCTATCGTCAGCTCGCGCCTGCAGCTACCGCACAAAACCGCCTTCTCATCGCGCTCGGATTTAGCCCACAGTTCCGGGACGTGGCCAGCAAGAGTTTCATGACAGCTGATGCAGGCGTAGTACTGCTTGCAGCACTTGTGACGGATGGCGATGATGTCGAGATCTGAATGCCAATGAGAGCATTGCGTTTGTGGAGTGACGTCGAGTCCGTGAACTACTGGCAGAGTCGGCTGCGTCTGCTCGGTTTGCGCCATGTTTGACATGGGCTGGTGAGGCATTTTCTAGTCGTGGGTACTTGTGTTGAGATTGAATGAGATGGCCTAGAGGGAATGTCTTTAGGCTAGGTCGAAATAGAATTTGAAGTGATGGAGACACAGAAATGCCGTGCGAAGCCGGGGATCGAGTTGGGATTGGGTCGTTCATAAACGGCTGTAGGTGAGGTTGGGATATTTTGTTCACATTTTGTTCAGACGGTTATTTACTAGCGTGGGTCTGTTGAGAAAGCCTCGGAACAAACAAATAGTGTTCGCCACAAACGTATGCCATTTACTCAACAGAAGTTGACTAAGTCCCTAGATCAATGTACTGCGTTTCCAGAACCGAGGAGCCTGGCAACGAGGCGCATATCTTGGGCTTACACTCCCACCGTTCTTTTAGGCTTCTTTCCGCTACCTTGCCACCGCCATTCGCCTTGGCCGAAACAGCAAAAACACCAGTTGCAAAGACAATTTCATCACCAGCCTTGAGGCCACCGACGGTACTGCGATCCACAACCGGAATCAGGGTTCTCGGGTACGCCAGGTTCGTGTTGGAGTCCGGTTGCAGCGCCTGAGAGCTGGTGCTCCAGGGGTATGGATCACTGACTGGTATAGTTGAGATGCCGCTGCATCCGGCGTGAGAAAGTATCAGGACTGAATCTTTGCTTTCGAGAAGGCCCTCGGTTCTTCCAAGCGCTGTGTCGACGTCAAGCCCCGTCAGCACCGGGAGCTTGCTGCCATCTTTGACGCGACGCGATGGCGAGGCGAACCCACCTTCGATGGTATGCAACGTACGCAGCGAGGTGACTATGCGGACGCGATGCACGCGGACATGCCAGTCTGGCCACGCATCCGTCGGTGGGATGAGAGTCGTCTGCACCTCGACCTGTCCGTCACTCCACGGACGCCAACGGACGGATGCAACGGTGACTGTTTCTGCAAGACTCGCGCCGTTGACACTAACCTGAGAGAAAACTGGCTCTGAGCACTTCCACTTCACCGCCCACGTCTCTGCACCGTCGCGGCTCAAGGCCAGGGTACAATCGGGCGCCATCTGTCGAATCAACGGGCCGGTCGGGACGGAAAATGGGAAAGCAGACGAGTACTCAAACTTGGAGTACTTGGCTTGTGTTGCTTTCAGCGGCCAGGCGACGAATTGGGCGGGCGATAGGAAGAAGTGGTGGCTTGCGGCTGGATGGTTGCTGATGATTTGTCTCGGGGCGGGGACAAGACGAGGCTTGAACAGTGATGGATACGGCTGCTCGTCTGATGTCCAAAAATCATCTGTCAAGGCTTGAGATACAATGATGAGGGTCTTCATGCACCAGTAGGGCGACTGCGGTGAGTTGTAATCCTCACACATGTACATGTTACTAGATGGTCAGCCTTCTGGACGCATGTTTAGTTTGTCGCGGGACATCTTACGGATACATCCAGCCTATGTTCAAGGTTCCATCCGGGTAGAAGATGTCGTCTGAGTTACTAGCCCACCAGCGAAGGTGACGCAGCAGAAAGCCTTTGACCATGCCAGGTTCCGACAGCGGGAACGGCATATCGGGAACTTTTGCCACAGCCAACGCCGCGAAGAAGCCACCGCAGGCAAATCGATACGTCAAAGACCGCCCAAACGGAATTGCAGAACCTGAGAACCAATCTTAGCGGCTTCAAGGCTATGAAAACACACAAGCCAAACTTACCGGCCGAGTCAAAGTACTGCCAGATGGACGCCCCAAAGTCCCTCGCCTGCTGCTGGTACTTGACCACGCGCTGGGGATCAAGCTCGCGGGCGAACTTGGTGTACAGAAGCTGGCTGAACTGGATGGCGAAGCTTCCAGAGTAATAGTCCACCTGTCGTCCCGGCCCTATGCTGTCTCGTCTTCCGGTCTCTTCATACGCGGCTGCTTGTCGGGCTTCGTCCTCGGTACTGAGCCATGTCCCGTCACCCGACCAGCCATCTTCCAGATAGAAAGAATCTAGGATATCAAAGTCGGATTCCATCTCACCGGCGACGTCGTTAGCGGGGACGCCGCAGACGCGGATCAGGGCGAGGTTTGCAAAGACGCGGAACCAGCGCCAGTTTGTCGCGGGCATTTCTTTCCCGTTCATGCCGCGTAGCCACGACTCGATGTTGTGCCTGGTCTTTTCGTCTTGGCTGTGGAAGAATAGATCTGGGGCAGACAGCAGGGCAAACGCGATGATCTCGGCTTCCACCATGCGCTGGTCCATGTGGTTGATAGCGCCCCAGTATTCGGCGTGGTTTGGGTCTGTGCCGTTGCGCATCCCGAAGATCCATGGCTCAGCTAGCTTTTGGATTCTATCGGAGAGATGAGTGTTGGAGCTAGTGTATGTTGAAGACAGTGAGGACAAAAGGGCGCCGATTGTCCATAGGGGACGAGCGAATCCTTCCAGCTGGGCGGCGCCTTCGTCGAAATGAGCGCCGGTGCCAACTGGAAGCCGGATACGTGCTTTGCCAGGGGAGAAGTAGGGTGTCAGAGGTTGTAGAAGCGAGATGGCTGCGAGAACTAGGTCGTCTCTTGTCCGCAAGGGATTGTCCGAGAAGCCCTGCAACGGAGGCATCTTGCGGGAATGCGTAATAGGATGATGAACAGGACGGGTTCTCTCGCACTTCCCTACCGTGCTGGCATTTATTTAGTATGTAGATGTATATAGAATACATCATGAGCGGGGGTTACCTGACTATTGAAGATCCCACGCTCCATCACCACTCGGAGACATGTCGGACTTGCACCACAGCTGCTGCTCCCGGGCATCGGGCGAGCTGTCGGCCACGCTTCCCGGCGTCTAGCCAGATTGGGAATCCCGGACGGAACGCTCGAGTCTGCAGCCGGCAGACGCAGCCATGTCAGAGAACAAGCCGTATTTAATTGTACCCTGCTGCCGCATCAAACAGGGCGCGTCAGCACCAAAACTACAATCACAGTCGTCATGGACAACAGTAGTCCAAGCAGCGAGTTCGCCGCGAGCCCAACCACCAAGGACTCCGGCTACATAACCCCAGCGACAGACCACAGCAATGAAGCCGGCACAGCCATGTCCGGTTTGAAGTCGCCGCCACTGGGCCGCCGTTTACACGAGCTGTTTGAAGAAAACATCACGGCCAAGATCCTCCGTGCCGCGACCAACAGCTTACACAACAATGTGAGACGAGTCGCCTCAAATATCCACCAGTGCATGACTGACTCGCCCCAGTACCCGATAAAGGAATACCCGGAATACGTTCCGCAGACCGGCCCCGACGCTGGAAAGTATATTTGCCGTGATGCAGACTTCTGGACGTGCGGCTTCTTCCCCGGCTCGATATACAGCCTCCTAGAGCGCTACGTCAAGTATCCCAACGCAGCGCCCGGAGCTGACAAGGCGCCCGTGGCGAAGAAACTCCAGGAGCTCGGCGCCGTCTGGTCCGAGCCCATCCACGCCATGGCCTCCCGTACCGATACGCATGATATGTCATTCATGATCCAGCCGTCGATGAGACAGCGCTGGGAGATGTTCAACGACGCCCAATCTCTCTCTTCCATCGTTACCGCGGCGCAAAGCTTGCATTCTCGCTATAATCCGAGCGTTGGCGCTATCCGGTCTTGGGATCGTCTTACACAAAAGGACGTCAGCATCACCTCGATGGACGACGACTTCCTCGTCATTATCGACTCCATGTGCAACCTAGATCTCCTATTCTACGCCGCCGCTCATACCGGCGAGTCTGAGCTATCCACCAGCGCCACCCAACACGCCCGGATCCTCCTGCAGACGCTCCTCCGCCACGAAACGGGCCAGTTCTCGCAGCGCAAAGGCTACGACGGCCCGTTATTCAGCACAGCCCACGTAGCAAACTTTGATCCCGCGAGAGGCCGTCTTAAAGAGATCCGCACCGGCCAGGGCTTCGCAAAGGACTCGACCTGGGCGCGCGGGCAGGCCTGGGCCATCCTCGGCTACGCGCAGGCGTACCAGTGGACAAGCGACAGAGATTTCCTCGAGGCTGCGTGTGGCCTTGCCGAGTACTTTCTGCTGCGGCTGGAGATGCTGCCGGGTTGTTTTGAGAGACGTGCCGGGGAGCGTGTCTGTGGACAATTCGTCCCGCCGTGGGACTTTGACGCGCCGGTGGACGAGGCGAATCCGCTGCGCGATTCATCGGCTGGTGTAATTGCTGCGAATGGAATGTTGGTGCTGTCTCAGAATCTGCGAGCGTGCGGGATGCACGAGTTGAGCCGCCGATATCTCGACGCGGCTGTTGGTCTTGCCGAAGACGCTCTGAACTTTTCGCTCGCGGAGGAGAAGGCGGTCATAAGCATACGGGATGGACACGTCTTGGTGGAGGATGTGCAGCCCGGCAAGACTTTTGAGGCTGTTCTGAAGAATGCAACGGCTAATCATAACGCTGGGGATCATTGTCGGTACTGGGATCATGGGTTGGTGTATGGCGACTATTACTTGATTGAGTTTGGGAATCGTCTCTTGAGGATGGGGCTTGCTTGAATCCAGACTGTTGACGTGAGGGTAGTTCATAAATATTCATCTATCAACATAGAGGGAATTTCACATGGCTGGTTCAATCCTACACAGGAACGACTCCTGGCATGGGAAATGCAAGTTTTTCGAAATGTCGCTACTGTACGCTCGGCGACTTTAACAAATTCATACATAGATGACATCAATCCTACAACTCAAGCCAAATCACCACCGCTCGTTTGCATCCCTGCCGGTACTGCTTCGCCAGGGGCCATGTTGATGGAAAACATCATATCATCAATACTAATGACGCGATCCATATCCATGAAGCTCTGGTCGAGAAGCATGTACGAGATGGCCGAGAGCTCATCGTTTGGAGACCCTTGGCTCGCAGTGTAGCCCATAGCCAGTGTATTTGTTGAAACAAGCTCTGCGGTGTCATCTACGACCGAGTGTGATTGTGCAGAGACGGGGACTTCCACCTCGTTCACGGCGCCGTTTCCGTTTGTATTAATGTCGTCAGTAGTAGTCCACAATCGAGGAGGGACGAGCAAAGGACCGGCAGATTGCTGGGGTATGTTTTGACCGGCATGTCCTATTTTTGGTTGGAGATCTGTGCTCTCTTGCTGCTGGGGCTGTGTGCGTGCAGAAGTCTGGTTCGACACGATGGTCGAGTACCCAAGGACGTCGACACTAAAGTTGGCGTCCGCGACACATCTCCGATGCAGCTCTCGTAAATGGTCTGCGTAGATGCCTGCCAATGACCTTCCCTGGCCCGTTGCCGGCCGGATCGAACCCAGCCATCTCTTGGCCATCTCATCAAGACTGTCGATCAGCAGCCACAGCTCGCGTGGGAGTTCCGAGGCGTAGTATCGTTTATGAACTAATGTTCTCGTTAATACGTCACTAGCTCATTAGGCACAGCCGTTTACCACTCACCCAGCAGAACCCGCGCAGCAGCAAAGACGCAAAAGGCAAATTGGTTGCCCACGGGACTCATATCCGGCGTGTTTGTGAGATACTTGGCCGCAATGTTCTGGATCTCGATAGCAGCGTTGCGGCATATCTCGGCACTGCACAGACTAGGAAGCTCGACGATGTTGGTCCAGTCTGCCGGCGGGTAGGCGATGCGCTGGTGCAGCAGGATCATGGACGTGTTGTGCGTGGCGTGGGCGAGCGTGAGGTTCGGGTCCATGTTGATGATGGTCGGCTGCCTGCTTATATTCGAGTCCTTCCACTTTTGCGGCAGGAACATCTTCCAGCTGCGTCGTCGGCTTAGCCAGGTAACAAACATATGGAGGAGGAGAGAAGCATACTGCACCAGGCGGAGGTCCAGCTCCTTGAACCGCGTCAGCCAGTTGCTGACCTCTTGGCGGTCGTGAAAGTCGATGCGCTGCTGCAGGAAAAAGGTCGTGACGCGGCTGAGCGACTCGGTTGCCTCGATGCAGTATGCAAAGGCGCCCACTGCGGACATGTCGGGCTGCGCTGCGTGGGACGAGGGCCGCGGTGAAGGCTGTTGCTGCGAGGTCTGGTCGGGGCTCGAGTAGGTGGCTGGCAAGAAGGCGATGGAGTTGCCTATCTTGGCGGCGGAGCGGTCCCAGATGCCAAAGTACGGAGTCACGACGACCTCTTCTTTGTGCCAGAGGCCGCCGTCGGCGGGGAGTCGGCGGTGCACGTCGTCGGCGGTGAGGCTGGTGTTCCATCTGAGTTGTCGTCAGTCCTCAGCTCCTCGTTGTATGCTCTTCTCGGTAGCTCACCCTGTTGTGACGGAGCAGAATCGATCTAGGTTGAAGATGCTCCAAAACACCCGTCTCCGCTCCTCCTCTTCCACCCACTGCTGAGAAGGGAGCAAGGATAGTAGAGGTTTGAGCAAAGGCTGCGTGTCGTGGTCTGAGTATTCGACGCTGAGCTGGAGATACTCCACGGTCCTCGTCAACGACCCAACGATGGACCAGGCTTTAGATGCGTTGCCCTGTCCAATCTGCGCCGTGTTAGTCTGTCCACCCCGATGCTGCGTACAACTCACATCGTCAAACGCAGTGATGATCAACGCCTGGAGATTCTCCACCGAAAGCCCATCCATGGCCGTCAGCAGCACGATGCTCCGCGACCGCTTCGCCCACGCCTCCAGCTCGCGGGACGTCAAGCCGTGAACTTCCGGGCGCACGAACCGCATCGCCGCCACCACCATGGCGTGAATAACGACGACAAGCGTGGGTCGCTGCTTGGGCTCATGCATGCGAGCCCGGAAGCGGGTTTCGTGCAGGATCGGGATCCACGGTTGGATGACGCCAAAGTACGAGTCGACAATGTCCTCCAGCAAGTCTAGCGGCGGAAGAGTCGACGACGCGTCGGCCAAGTCGTCTAGAGGGAGCTGGATCGCGAGCTTTGGGTTGCCGCAGCTATCCAGCCGTCTTCGTTTTCGCGGTCGGTCGGCTGCGTCGAGGTGCTGCCATGATGCCAAGCTCGCTGGCGATGCGTTGGCGGGTCGTTCTGGGATGGCGGTGGAAGCTGAGGCTGTGGTTTTGTTGATGAGCTTGCACAATTCCAGGCTGAGGTTGGAGAGGACGTCGAGGGAGCTTCGCAGCCTGTCGCCGTCTCCAGTCTGTTTCTCAAGAAGCGCATTCTCCAGGGCGTCTGTATAAGCGTGAGAACGGCCATGCTTTCAGTTTGAACGGGAGTTTCACAGCCTACCGATACGACGGCCGAGACCCTCTACGGCCCCGGGCTTCAGTCCCGGCTTATTCTTCTTGCCGTCGTATACACACGGCGCATCTACCAGCCTCAGACCCCCCGTCAGCCAGTCACCTTACACGCAGCCAAAGGGCCAGCGGAACATACCAAGCCGATGGCAATGCGAGCAAGCCGGCAGCCCTCGACTACACTTGAGCTTGCGCTTCCGGCACCCTTGGCACGATCCCAAGTCGCCGTCGAGAGCGCGTGCGTCGTCTTCTGCGCCGTTGGAAGGATCCATTGCTCTTGGGAAGTTAGGTGGAACGCGTGAGGTTCCACGGATTAATCCAGTTTCCAGGGTTTACCAACGACAAACCCTCTTCCCCGACTTCCCCGAGCCGTCGCTGATCCCTGCTGCGTTGATGTCACCCCACACTCTGGATTCTGCGGGGAGGCGAGACGAGGGCCTCGGCTACTCGACGCGAGCATTGCCCCGCTGCCCGATGCGCTGACCGGCTTAGATTATTGGAGGACGTGGATTGAATCATCTAGAAGTAGAATCGAAGATTGCTAGTAGATTAGTCTACCAGCAGGTTTTCTCTGTACAACAGTAGCGAGAACCATATCACTGAAAAGCCACCCATGTCCACGCAGCAGCACAACCCACCCAATCCCTTCTTCCCATTCCCTAAACTCGGTCCACCTGCTCCGTCGCGTGTTTCCCATCTTTGGCATACGCCATGGCAAAGTCCGTATTCCCATCCAAGCCCATCTGCCTCATGGCATTCGCGCCGACAAGAGCATCCGGACCGTCGAAAATCTCGGCAACCTCCTCCAGGCCGCGGCCCTTGGTCTCCGGGAAGAAGAAGTAGATGAGCACAAGGTTGATGGCAATCATGACGCACCACACAATGTAGTACTTCCACTGCAGCGCATCCATGGCCACCGGGTTTGCGAAGCTGTTGTAGATGCCCGCCAGGTTGCCCGTGAGCTGGTACAGCATCGACGCTTTGGATCGCAGCGAGTACGGCACCACCTCCATGATGTACGTCGGCGGGACCGGCGAGCAGACGTGGTAGAAGCCGGCGTAGAGGAAGATCATGGCCAAGACTGCGCCCGCGTATCCGGTGTTTTTAAAGTCGTTTTCTTGGTTGAGCGCCGAGCAGATGGTCCAAATGACATACGACAGTCCCATTCCTCCCATGCCCACGAGGAACAGCTTGCGACGACCTGCTTTCTCGACGAGGGTAGCGCATCCGCTTGCGACCAGGAATCCCCAGATGGACAGGCAGCCGTTGACGATCAGCTGGGTCCTGGAGTTGGTGATGTTGATCGAGTTGAGCACCTTGGCGAGGTAGTAAGCTGCGAGAATGAGTCTGACGATCAAATAGATGTGAATGTGTCGGGCAAAAGCAAACTCACAAATCAAAGCATTTCCGCTCCACTGCATCATCGCAGGGA
Organism: Neonectria ditissima; assembly: GCA_001305505.1. Classification (NCBI taxonomy): domain Eukaryota; kingdom Fungi; phylum Ascomycota; class Sordariomycetes; order Hypocreales; family Nectriaceae; genus Neonectria; species Neonectria ditissima. The sequence goes on along the minus strand of LDPL01000021.1, from coordinate 55,337 downwards.
TGAACAGAGCGAGAAACAGTCGGTGCCGGTTGCCCTTGGAGGAAATCCACTCGCTCCAGCGCGACCTCATCTGCAGCTTCTCCATCTCCAGCGTCGCCGTAATCTCGGCCATCTCGAACCGCGCCAGTCGCGAGCTGGCATCCCCGTTGGCGTGGTACTTGACAAAGAAGCTAAAGGCCTCCTTGTTGCGGCCCTTGTAGATGAGCCATCGCGGCGACTCGGGCGCGAAGACGCTCAGCACGGCCTGGATCAGCGAGAAGAGACACTGCATCAGGCTCGGCAGCCTCCAGCTCCACGACGACCCGTGCATCTGAAAGGTCCCGTACGTCGTCCACGCCGCGATCAGCGACCCCAGCGGCCACGACACCAGGTAGAAGGACACCAGGATGCCGCGGTGCGTCGGGTAGGCCACCTCGGAGAGCAGCGGCGGCGCAGCCACCGAGACAATGCCCAGGCCGAAGCCGACCAGGAACCGCGAGAGCACGAACATGCCGTAGTTGACCGACGCCGTCTGCAGGATGGAGCCCAGGATGATGATCAGCGATCCGCCGCAGATCGGCCACCGTCTGCCGAACCGGTCGCACAGCTGCGACGACACCAGGACGGAGATGAGGACGCCGCCGGTCGGGCCAAACGTCATGGCGCCGAGCCGCGATCCCGTCGGCTCGCCAAAGAACTTCTGCCACTGCGGGAGCGACTGCATGCCGTTGAGCATGCTGGCGTCGAAGCCCGTGGCCGTCTGGGTGAGCAGGGCGCAGAGCAGCAGCGTGTTGAGCTTGATCAGCGTCGTGTCCTTGTACCAGGGCTTGCGGTCGGTGGGGATGACATCCTTGAGCGCAAGCCCTTCGAATTCGTTGTCTTGGGTGCTGTCTGCCATGGTTAAGACGGGTGAGGTGGACTATGAGGGTATGCCCTCCGGTGTCTGTGACGAAGCTGCAGTCTTGTATTTACTTCTGGCATTCCATGTTCCCGTTGAGCTTGTATGGACGTATGCATCGGGCCGTGGACGAATGCCCATTGCTACCGCCGACACTCAGTCTACGCAGACGCCGGCCTCGGGCGATTGGGGTGCCGACGTTTCTTCCGAGAAGACTGCTGGTCCAACACTCTCACTGCGAGGTTAGCAATGGGTCGATCTCAGCCAGCCGCGCCAATGAATCCCGAGAGATCCCTGTTCAGCAGGTTGTGTGTTTCATTCGGGGATACCGGCTCCGGGCTTTCCCCAGAGTCCAACCTAAACCCCCGCAAAACAAGCCGTCACGCGGAGATTTGTTGGACACCATGTCTGGCCGAATGCGGGGTAATGGACTTGGTTCTCTGCTGATTTTCGTATTGCCCGAGGTTGACTCGGATTGCTATTCTCCCCATTTTCCGGCTTGGAGTGATCTGGCTACCCTGGAGCTGGGGTTGATTTCGTATTGCTGCAGTTGGGTGTAAGCTTTTACTGTAACGTGGAGGGTCAACTATTTTACAGTTGGCGCACTTTAAATGACGAGTACTTTCACAGCAACGAGTGAACTACTAACTCATGTTAGAAACGACTACTCGGATGTAGCGCTCTAACTATGTTCGTGAAGGCGAAGCAGACACTAGCTCACTACGTCCATCATGAAAAGAACGAAGAGTTTAGTACTGCGAGGTTAAATCAGCTTAGCAACTATCTACACGTTGGACGAAAATAACATGCCATCTTATGTACATTATAGCTCTTAGTTTACGAGAAAAAGCAGCCAAGGTCACAAATTGGTGCTGTCAATCCACCCGTCAGTTCACGTCGTACCGGTTGAAAACATCCGCATCCGTCTTCTTAAAGTGCCGCGCTGGCACTCTGTTGGCGAACAGTACATCCAGCTGCTCGTAAGAACGATCATTTGTCTCCGGCAGCCGGAAGATGGCCCAGATCAGCACAACGAGGGATGTGCCGCCCCAGAAAAAGCCTATAATCGTAAGAATCTGCTCGCCATGGAGTAGAGAAAACATACCAGTATAACCGGACAAGTTCCACGCGGTGGGGTTCATAAAGTACGATTGCAACACACCCGACACAACGTTGACGAGGTAATACGCATTCCGGGCAAGACAAATCGTCTTCTGACGGAGTCGCGTCGAACCAATCTCGGCCGGAAGAGCCCATCCCAGCTGACCGACGGAAAGTTGAAACACAAAGGTCCAGAGCAGGCATAGCGCAGACTGCGCGTATCCGATAGAGGACTTGTCGCCCCATACGCTGAGAATGCCGATGGTCATCAGAATCGTGACCATGACTGCCATGCCAGCTAGGTAAGTCGGCCGGCGACCGAAGCGCGGCATGATGACAAACCAGTTGATCAATGTTCCAGCGAGTGCCAGTCCCGTGCCACCGAGGTTCAGCGAGTACGTAGTCACCGTGTCTAGTCCAACTTGCTCGAAAAAGTACGAAGAGTTGTCTGTCAAACGTCAGCTTAACCCTTGCGCGCCTTGAGGTGACTTACACGCAAAATTGGCACCAGAGAGCGGCTGGCCGATGAAGCACATGCAGGCAATTTCCGTACGACGAAGCTCGAAGCTCTTGAAGCAGTCCCAGTACGATGTGCCGACTTGGAGCTGCTCTTCCAGGTTGTTCGTGTAGACAATCATGGCCAGCGTCTTCTTCGGATCAATGTCCGCAGACTTCCGCTGCAGCCGTCGAAGCGCCATCTCGGCCGACTCAAGCCGACCCATTCGAACCTCGTGCCACGGGCTGGGAGGAGCCATGGAAACAAGCGGGATGAGGAAAACCGGCCACATCCATTGCAGAGCAAATGGGATTCTGTACGCCCACTGGTCTGGTCGACCCTGGAGTCCACGCAGGACACCGGCCGCGATCAATTGTCCGATGATGAAGCACATGTTGGTGAAGCTGGTGAAGTAAACGCGGAGAACCATGGGTAGGCATTCTGAGGCGTAAGCGGGCGCCGCCGTGGCGAAGATGCCCCATGGAAGGCCGGCGAGGACCTGGCCCGCGCATAGAACTGGGAGGTCTGGTGCAAAGAAGGTGATGAAGATGAAGGCTGAGAGTAGAACCAGTGCCCCGAGAAGGACCCTCTTGTGGCCGAACTTGTGAACCAAGTACCTGCAACTGTCAGCGGTGGAAACTATCAGGAGGTCATGCCACAAACCCGTTGAGCAGAGTACCGAAGAAGGCCCCCACGCCGGACGCATTACTGAGTCCAGCCTGCCATGGCGCAGTGATCTGATAACCGGTAGTGCCAACCCCGACGTATTCACCGTACTTGAGCTGGAACTGGGGATACGCGTAGAAGCTCGACACGAGGATCTGGTCGTAGCCCTCCATGATGACGCAGGCCGAGATGACGAGGCACCAGAAAATCGCCATGGGATACGCCTTCATGGCTTCCCACACGCCGAGGTTGTGCTCGACAATCAGGCTCTCTTCGGCATTGTATGAGAGAGACTTGGATGTCAGGTTGGCATCTGGTGGAGGATCGATCTTGCCCTCGACATGTTGGGCTGGGTCTATTTTGAGTTCTTTTGTTTCTTCTTGCATGTTGAAGAATGCGGTGAGTGAGTTGAGAAGGTAACAAGGCAGCTTGAATCTGAGCAAATTGAAAGGATTTCGAAGCCATTTATATCAAGATTCAATTGGCTTAGCAGGCCAAGTGTTTTAGTAGTGCCACCCGAGCAACACCACAGCCTAGTACCCGGAATGCTCTCCGTGAACCCAACCCCGTGGGGAAGGATCCCCACGGGGCCTAGAACGCTAGCGAAGAGCCATGTTTTCTTCCGGGTGACCGGTCGAGGCTATTGCAAGGTTCAGAGAGTTCTATTGGATATTGAAGCCGGCCGTGAGCCCCTCCAACTAGGCTGTTTGGGGTATCTCTCGGATTTGGGCCAGACCCCGCTTGAGCCAAGAGGCCGGAGCTGACATGGACGAGCACTGCCAAGGTTCATGACCAGTCAAGTCAACGGAACAACTCCACATGATGTCGTGTCCCCTCCGAGCTAGTCTCGCCGGGGTATTAAACGGGTGAGCTGGTGGCCAGCAGTCGTGCCATTCCACTTGTGGAGCTTCAGGAAGATGATGGAAGCATGGGATGGAGTCGAAGCAGGGGAGGTAGACGATGTCCCTCGAGGTTCGTTGCGAGATCAAACAGACAACTCGCCATATATCGGTATCCTGCAGTTGGACAATCTCGCGTTTTGCACCGATCCTGGTCCGCCACCTGCTGATATGCCTCCTTTTTAAAGGGCCGTGTACCTCAATCACCATCATTCATGCAACGTCTCCGTCCATCCCAACGAGCCCTCGCAATTTAACGCAGTCACGCCAAGATGGCGGGAGCTTATCCGACCATCATTTGCTACCCTCCCCTCGAGCAACTGTCCGTCATCTCGGCTGGCCAGAATGAAGTACGTCGCAGGGCTGCTACCTCGCAAACATGCGCGTCGCTAACCACATCTTGAGCAGATTTCGTTCACTGTGAACATCAAATGGAGCATATGTCGCTCGCGGTATCCCTTCCAAGTGCGTCTATGCACCGCTGGAATCGGATCGCCCCAGCATCCGAGCATCTGGCGGTCGTATCCATTGTCCAAGTCAAATCTGTCCACCGTTGCCTTCCGAGAAGACAAAAAGTGGTACTCAGAAACCTTCCAGGCGACCTTGTCGCGACAAGCTCTGGCGGAGAGCATGCCATTGCATCAAATCTTCACCGTCAAATACCGCATTTCCGAGGATACCGCATGGCAGTGGATCACCTGCCCTAGCGGCTTTACAAAGGGTGAAATCATTTTGCAGAGCCCTTTGTCAACTCATCACGATGTCGAGACGCTCGTTGCGCTTGCACCGGGCTGGCATGTAGCGAAGGTTGAAACGACACACAAAGCAGCGTCGCTGTTCTCGATCCAATCAGATCCTATCCAAGGCCCTACGCAAATGGTTCTAGGTCTTCTTCACCATCAGGCCAGATATTGTGCCATCTCGCAAATCGAGCCGCCTTGGATTGCCCCACGCCATGGCGACGACTTTCTTTACCTCTCGGAACGCACCGTTCTCTGTTCTATCTTGAGGGGAGACGGAAACGTCGTCACCGTAGCCGCTCCCAGCATCAGCGATGTTTATACATTCCTCCTATCTAATGAGAGGGGTGAAGTTACTGTCCATACTCGCGACGATAGCCAGACTGGCAAGCCATGTCAAATCATGCTCTCCATCGCACCCGACATCGAGACGTCCATCAGCGCAATAATGAACAACCTCCAAGCTAAGGCAAACGAGTCGCCGTTGGTTCGAGACATGATTGACGACGAGTTCAAGTCGTCCAACACAAACTCCTCACACCTTGCACCTCTACTAGACTACCTGGGATTCTGTACCTGGAACGCACTCGGCCCAAATCTCACCCAAGAAAATATTCTCGACGCTCTCCAACTTCTTAGGGAACACGACGTGAAAATCTCGACTCTATTGATCGACGACAATTGGCAGACGCTCGGCAGCACGGAGCTCGGCGACAGCCACCACGACTTTTTGGGATTCGCAGACTTCAAGGCCAGCGAGGGCTTCCCCGACGGCATCGCCGGCTTGACTGCCAGTGTCAAGGCCGAGAATCCGTCCATCACAGAGATTGGGGTCTGGCATGGGCTGTTGGGCTACTGGGGTGCCATTGCAAAAGAAGGCTGGATTGCTGACAACTACGAGACCGTGGATGTCGATGGCTTGATGTACTACGCCGTGCCCACCAAGCTCAAGTCAATCTCTGCCTCGGCCTTGAACCAATTTTACGACGACTTCTACGCCTACCTGGCCTCATCGGGAATCACCTTTGTCAAGACGGACGTCCAGGTCCTCCTCAGCGGCATCGCCAACAGCCCCGACCGAGCCTCGTTCATTCCAGCATACCAGGCTGCCTGGACCATGGCCTACCAGCGTCGACTCGGAGGCAAAGCCATCAGCTGCATGTCGCAGATCCCCGAGCTCATGTGGCAGAGTCTCCTCCAGACCAAGACGGCGCCAGTGATATTCCGCAACAGCGATGACTTCTTCCCCGAAATCCCCAGCAGCCATCCGTGGCACATCTGGGTCAACGCGCACAACTCGCTGTTCACGCAGCATTTGAACGCGGTTCTGGACTGGGACATGTTCCAGACCTCGATGGACTACGGGCCTGCACACGCTGCGTCGCGCTGCTTGTCCGGCGGGCCAATTTTCATCACGGACGTCCCTGGAGAGCACGACTTGGAGTTGATTGACCAGATGGTGGCTCCCAGTCCTGACGGGGGACGAAGCATGGTTCTTCGACCCTGTGAGGGTGCTAAAAGTCCTCGCGCATTTGATCGGTATCAGGAATCGGGGGTGCTCAAGGTTGTTACCGAAACGACAACGGGCGTCAAGTTAATGGGCGTATTTAATACGCGTCCCACTCATGTCTCTACTCTCATATCGGCTTCTGAATTCGCGACTATCGGGAGCTCGAAGTGGGAGCCAGGTGCTGAAGTTGTCTTCTTTTCCCATCAATCCCAGACTGTGCGCGGCCCCGCCAAGCTAGGAACCACACCAACAGCTCATTCAGATGCAACTTCTTTGTTTGAGGTTGATTTGGACGTTAAAGGCTTCGAAATTCTCTCTGGACATGTGTCGCACCGGGTTTCTTACCGTGGAGCGGAGTGCTTAGTAGCTGCGCTGGGTTTGCTTGGCAAGATGACTGGAGCAGCTGCAATTTGTTCGTGTGATGTCTTCTCCACTGGAGATGAAATAAAGGCGACTATTTCAGTGAAAGCACTTGGACAGCTGGGATTTTGGATACACGGCCGACTTATTGACAAGTCAAACGTCCAAGCCAAGCTTGAGGCAGTGGATGTGGACTCAGAATCTATCACAGTCTCCAACGCTTCTCATGGTGAATCCACGGCCCAGCTTCTGACGATAGATTTGGTAAAGGAGTGGAGCTTGAAGCAGCATAAAACTTCTCTCACAGAGGTTTACTTAGAGTTGTTCATCCGGTAGACTTGGTTTAGAAACATATATCATTGGATTGTTACTTCAAGGAGAGTTCTCGGTGCCAACGTATACTTTCCTACCTCTTACCAAAGACCGATATAGTCATCTCTTATTTGCATACTCATATACTGCACGTGCATAATTCATACGCTAAGCACAAGTGCCCCGTTAGGTGACAGTCGTCAGTCACGTCCGGAACCTCGCCGCGAGTCTTCTACACCGACGCGAGTCATCAGTCAAGTGAACTTCACCATTACCCCAGCTCCGATACACCTGAATCAACACAGCTTATCGATGCCTTGACATTAAGTGACCTATCAAATCCGCCTGTCATCATCCTCATTCTCTTACTCAAGGCACCCATTCACCATGGATAACCCGCCCCAGCAATCGTGCGACAGCTGTCGATTCCGAAAGACCAAGTGCGATCGTGGAACCCCATGTGACGCTTGTATCAAAGCATCCATAAGATGCAAATATGCCCAGACCCTTCGTCGTAAGGGGCCGAGAAGAGGCAAAGGCCGCCGGTTGATGCAGCTCAAAACAGCAGCCGAACTAGACAAAGATGCGTTTGAAGTCTTCACGCCGAATACCTTCTCGCCATGCAATGAAAACAACTCACCCAAGGACATACAAGGAGACGGCGGCAGTAGGAGCGAAATACCAGAGCCATCGATTGCTGAGAGTTCGACGACTTCCCCCTCATGGAACAGAATTTATGGGCTTCACAGCAAAGATACTGTGAATGCAGTAGAAAACGCCCAGAAACTATACTCAGTGCTGGTCGCGTACATTCACGCATTCGTGAAATACATCTTTCCAATTATGCCGATCGTGGACACGGACGACATCTTGGCTGATGCGCTCCGCCTAAACGAGCTTCCACCAACACGATACGCTCTGATCATGTTGATTTGTGCAACAACTCGGCTGCAATTGAACCTGGAAAGTAGTGGAAACGGCGAAACAACGATGGGTGTCGAGATTCCACAGGACCCAAGGCTGACGACTGACGTGCTACTGCATTCCGCCGAGGACGCATGCCGTCAGCTAGACTTTATCGATGATCTAACCGTAGACTCGGTTGTAGTCTCGTACTTTTTGTTTACCGTCTACGCTAGCATGGAGAAACTTCAGCACGCGTGGGTGCATCTGAACCAGAGCATCACCCTCGCCATGACTCTAGGTCTGGATTACGATGTTAGTTACGCCAACCTCCCTGAAAGCGAACGCGAAAGAGGACGACGTGTGTTTTGGATCTTGTTCGTGACGGAGAGGTGAGCCCTTCTTCGTCCTCCGTCTTTCCTACCTAACATCCATCTTAGAACCTTTGCCCTCCAGCACCGACGACCAGTTCGACTACGCAACTGCATTGCAAAACCCGAGGTCGTCAACTCCGACTGCCCAATAGTCATGAACGACCTCTTGAACCACATAAGCATATTCGAGGTTTTGCCTCCGGCTCTCTATGAATGGCACCCCCGAAGCGAGGTAGAACAACCTCGCGGCATAGTTTTGGCGTATCAAATCAACACGCAGCTCTGTGTGGTCCAGGCAACCGATTCGATAATAGAGAGCCAGCGCTTCGATACCCTCATCACGCAGCAGTGGCTCCGCGTGGCCTTGTGGCGTTTGGTTTTCGGTGAGAAGCCTTCGCTTTTGCATAGTAACGGGACGCTGCTCCCGTTCTCGACACCCGTCGACGTTGGCAGAGCTATCATGGAAACTTTGTTCTCGGTCAGCCGGAGTTCTATGGACTGTCACGGGATCTCCATCGTAAGTGCCCAGGAGCGCAGACATCTTCGCTTCTCGTCGTGCACGTTCTAAATCTTAGTAGGAACAGAAACTTTGCGACATCGGCATCAGCCTAGCCGACAGCGCGCTGACGCCCGACTGTGGTTTCTCAGCGTTTGAAATAGGTCCTCGAGATTTGCTCAGTGTCATTGTCAAATCTTTATCCGGCCTGTGCGGGGGCCAGTCCCATCTGCTTTCAAAACTTCTGAAGCATTCCGAGTTTGTGCTGGGGTGCGGCGATCCAGCCGCTCATGTAGATTTCCAGTGGCCGCTGTGCAACGGGCTGGGCGAGTTGGAACAGGCTGTGGATGAGGATTCCTCGCGGCTAGTTGATGAGATTACAGACAGCACTGGCTGGCTCTTGGCTGATGACCTAGGAATCGGTGGTCTGGCGTCACTATGATGGGGTTCATGTGAAAAAGAAACACTTACCATCAACTCAGCGAAATCAAGATCGAGAGCCATACATCGAGGCAGAGCTACGTGTGACGCAGGAGAGTAATGATCAGGGTCACGTCGTGGTCTACTTTAATGGTTCGCCGCCTCACCTAATCTTAAGTCGGGTAGAAAGCTCACTCCAGGTCACGTCAACACGCCGTGCCTTGTTCAACGACATTCTCAACGGGGATGTCTGCCTTATCGTTAGAAAAGAGTACTACCAAGTCCACACCGACACTTCAAAACAAGCATGTCAAGACCACGGCAGTTTTGGTTCAGTGGAACATTGGCCGAATAGCGTCTTGTCATTGTATCAGCAGGGGTTCACTCTAGTGCCTCTAGACCTAACGGCCCATTTACAGACGATATCCACCAGGGTCCTCTGAATGTCGGGGACTTGCTTCAACCCGAAACTTCCGTGAGCTTCTGGTATTAAAGAAGAAGCATGTGTCTATGTGCACAAAACGCCGCAGCTCACAAACTCCGCAGTCTTCGCAATGGGACTAACAAAAGACCTCAACAATCGGGCCCTGTGGCTCTCCTCCTTCGACGAGCCTTTGTCTATTGTCGATCTGCCTATCCCCGAAGCCAATGCCGGGACTGTCGTCATTCAGGTCCTCGCAGCACCCATCGTTCCCTACACCAATCTTGTTCACTCTGGGAAACTACCCCAACTCAACCTTTCTCTCCCGCTAGTTCCCAACCCCAACGCTATTGGTCGCGTGCACGCCGTCGGGCCAGATGCAACCAAGATCAAGCTTGGAGACCTTGTCTACGCCGATGCCACAATTCGAGCACGCGAGGACCCCGACGTCGCCATCATGTCTGGTCACCACGGCGGAGAAGGCCCGCAAGGACAAAGACTCATGAAAGGCGAATGGCGCGACGGCTCGCTACAGCAGTTCCAGAAGGTGCCGTTGGAGAACGTTTATCACCTCAACGAAAATCGCCTGTGTCAGGAGCTGGGCTACTCACCAGCGGTTTTGCAAAGTATTGCGCATTACTCAGTTGCTGGAGGAGCAATCATGGAGGCCGCAGATGTCAGGGTGGCTGAGACTGTGATTATCGGGCCCTCGGGAGGTTCCTTTGGAGGTTTGGCAGTGGAGGTGGCCCTGACCCTAGGCGCCAACGTGATCGCTCTGGGACGCAACGAAGTCAAGTTGAAGGAAATGAAGGAAAAGCTCAACGGGCATCCAAGATTGAGCTACGTGGTAATGACAGGCGACGATGACGCTGACACGGAAGCAATACTCCGAGCCACGCCAAATGGGTCAGGCGCGCACGTCTACAATGACTGGACCCCGGGGACTTTGGACGAAGCGCCGTTTCTGTACGCTGCAGTTCGTGCCTTGAAGAGAGAGGGACGCGTGGTCTTGAGTGGTGGTACCCCTGGGAATATCCGAATCCCGTATGCATTTGCGGTTCACAAGGGCCTCAAGATCATCGGCAAGTGGATGTGCTCTCGGAAAACTCTTGAACTTCTTGTCAGTATGATTGAGCAGGGGGTTTTGCAGATCGGAGAGGAGACTGAAACGGAAACCAGTGTCTTTGGCTTGGAGGACCATGAAAAGGCGATAGAGCATGCGGCACAGGCTGGTGGGTGGAGGAAGTACACGGTGATTGCTCCTAATGTGTAACACGGAGCCCGAATGACGCGGTTTGTCAATAGTTTATGCCACGATCGCACTTGAAACAATGCCAGCAGCAGTTCTTTGAAACTCCTTGTGCGTGACAAACTTGCAGCTAAAGCAAATACAGGAGCCGTTTGATCCAGCTTGTTCATCTGAGTCGGACTAACTCGTAAGAGAAATTGCGGAAACATCTAATGTGCTGAGAGTTGGCTACGCATGATAGCGAATGCTTACTGATCTCGCACCATAACACTTACGTACTCAGTGTGTGAGATACTGTAGGTAAGGTACTATTGGGCAGCGACTCTGCTGTGCCCACATGTAGTGACAAACGTGCATCTGCGGCTGACATGCATGCCTCACAGCTGGACTCGGGACACTTCGCCGAAGAGATCAGGCCGTGACTTCAGGTACTTACCTGTCCCCAGGCTTAAGCATAATTTAAATGTCTTATAGCTACGAGATAAACTTTATGATTTCTGAACGCACTCTCAGTCGTCAGCCTCTGCCATTTGTTGCCTATACACTCCGCATACGTGATGGATCAAATCCCGTCGAGGATTAAACAGGTTTAAAATCTCAGACACCACCACATCCTAGAAAACCAGGCTGTGCCATAATTGCCTCAAACGGCATGGTCTATGCGTGTAGCTTATTCCAGCCTTTGTGGGAGCAGAAGCAATTGGGGCCGGGAATGAGAACAAGCAGGCTGCAGCCTGCTTCTGTCCAGACCCAATCGTATCTCGTATTCACCGTTGCATTAGATGGTTGGGCTGCAATGCCTTGCGGGATCATCTCATATACGGGGTGAACTAACAAAATACCGCAGCCTGTATCTTCGAAACATTGGCATTTGCCTTCATCTAGTCTATGAAGCAGTGGTCGAGCCTATTGCTGCCTCCACCGACTGCGGTCTCGCCTCCTAGCTAAGCAAGCCACCAAGTATATTTAGCAATTAGGGAACTTTTGTAGCTTCAACTTTTGCATTTCTCAGCCGCGCTACTCCGCAGCTGCCAGGAATAGATACACTCAGCTACGGTAACGCATGCACACCGTCTCCCACATCGCAGATAGCCGAGTAAGCACCGGTAGCACAATGCCCATAGATACAATTACCTACTTCGTCAAAGTGCGTCACGGCATTCCATGTTACCAAGCCTCGAGACTAACGGCATCTGTGACATGCTACCTTAGCCTCATGCAACTCTGAAATTCAACCGCGTGTAATTGGGTGCCTACGCGAACAGGGAAATGTGTGTTGCAATTACCACGTCAACCATTCGCATATTGCGCCCGACCACAAACGTTCCCTCGCCCATTTTCTTCCCCGAATTGGAGCACTCCCCATTCGTGGCCTTGACTAATACTAGGCTAATAATAGCATCTTGTGATATGAGACAACTGATCGAGCCGATTGAGCTGAACGCCCCCAACGACTTCGCCACTCTATACTATGAGAGTCGCAACCAGGCTGCGAACATTATTAACTCACTCGCAATTTTTCGAGGCTAATGTGCAGACAAGAAGTCAGGATCAACGGAATAAGGAACGTGCAATTAGTTCTGGGTAAATAAATGCTGGTTCCTGTTCCTCGTTTTACATTCCGACACATCACCGCCTCCTCACAGCATCCGCACACCGAATTTTCACAGAACCTTTACACATCATCTCTCCAAACCCCTTCACACAGCACCTTACAAGCACCATATCTTCCACAAGTCCTCATACTTTCTACAAAATGGCCGCTTGGTTGAAGATCATCACAATGTCGCTCCGCGCCGCGGAGCTCATCTGCGCAGCCATCATCATTGGTATCGCCAGCGATTACATCAAGCAGTCTGACGAAAACCTTGGACATCTCAGTCGCTTCATCTTCACCGATGTTGCCGCAGCACTTGCAATCTTCTTTGCCTTCATCTGGCTCATCCCGTTCTCGAGCAATTACACGAACTGGTACATTGACTTTTTTATCGCTTCCGCACTGGCCGGTGCCACTGGCTGGCTGGTCTATGTAAGTTGCATGATTGATGGCTTTTTATCCTTGATCCAAGGCACGATTGTAGCTTGGAAGTCAAAATTCACCGTCTCTAATCTGTTTTATAGTCTTCCGAAGACAGTTGCGGAAAAGTCAGCCTGTCTGACATTCAGGAGGCGGGTGATGCTGGCGATGACGATGCAAATATTTGCACCAAGTGGAAAGCTCTTTATGTTCTTTCCGCTGCTTCTGTAATCCTCTGGATCATTTCTGCGACCGTTGGATTCTTCTGGGTTAGGAAGCACCGTAGCACCGTCAAGACGAAGACTTCTCAGCCTAAGACCAAGACCAAGTCTAGGGGTCGATATTAGATGGAAGAGGCACTGGAAAGCATATCCTGGAGATTGGTCGATGCTCTGGATAGTTTTGAGGCGGTGGGGTGAAAGCGTAGCTGTAATGTGGACGCGAGGGGGACAGGGAGGAGGGATAAGAGACTTGGAAAGTTACTCAGAAATACACGCACTAATACGGGAACCGTTATTTAATCGCTCAGTCGCTCCATTCACATGATTAGTCTAAATTGCCCCGACGGTAGAAAAGCACTCTGCGGAAACATGATATCTGAATACTTGAAATTCGCTTTGGACCGCCTTTCACAGGAGACGTGACGTTTGCTTCCTAGCTAAGGAACATGAAAGATAGTACTAGCCTATTGTACCAGGCGTCCTGCTCTTTTAGTCTCCCTGTTCTTGTCGCTCACTGATCGCCAGCATGATATTCTCGTAAGCGGCTTCGTCCATTGCAACCGCCTCTACTTCTGGCGCGAAGGCAATCTCATCTGAGAAATAGTTTGTAGTTTCTTCATCGTATTCTGAAGGACCTTTGGTAATATCGTACTTAAGGTATTGCAACCGGCAGCCTGGAAGCGTAGATATTCCAGCACCCTGAGAGTATTTGCTCGTTACCCATAACTTCTTTTGAACTTCAAGTTCCATGTTCGGCGGGATCGGTTCGGGGGCGTCAAAGTTCCGATGCGCTTGGTCGGACAGACGGTGTCTCAGTACTACCATGGGAAACTCAGGCGACTTCCCATCTTGCATAGCCGCGTTAAACATTTCCTTTGACGGCCCGTTCCCCGACCCACGCCCCGTTCGGAACACTTTGAGTCCCTTCATTGACTGTGCCCAGTGCGAAAGTATGTTGTGCCATCGAAGAGGGTATTTGTGCGTCTCCGGGTTCCACACTCGGTTCAAGACGGTGCTTGTCATAGGATAGCCAGGATCGGAGCTATCAAACGGGCCCATCTGGCGAGCCTCAAACAGGATGGGACAATTGTCGAGGTACAGCTCTTCCAGTCCAAAACATCCATTTTCTTGGCCGATGGACGCGAACCAATCGATCTGCCACTGATGGCTGAAGACGTAGTACCCAAGCGCGAGGACCTTGAGCTTCGGGAAGGGTGAGCTTTCCCCAACGAGGCGGAAGTCCATCTTGGGAAACCAGCCCCAGAATTCCTGGCAGTACAGTGACAGAACACGCAAGTTTTCCGCGATGCTGGGGCACAGCCACGTATAGGGCAAATTTTCAAGCATTGCATATTTCTCTTCGAAGTACAAGGCGTTCTCTGGTGCATCTTCGTCGATCTCAGTGGTGATGTACAGTTTGAGGTCCACAAGACTAGGTAGCGAGAGGACCTTCTTCCACGCTTCAGAGGCGCTCAGTCTAGGGTCATCGTAGTCTGCCAGATTGGCGATCGTGAGCTCCCTGAGGTGCAAAGCCTGGGTCAAGGAGACACCTAGATCATCCTCGGGGTATTTAGGAGTGTGGTCAGGGAGATCTGCTTCCTCGTCGATTGTGACCTGCCGTTCTTCTGTCCACATACCTGCCACACAGTGACACACCGTATTGAGGACTCTATACCTAAAGTCCCATGTCTCCTCGCAGTGAACACCCCGCCGGTCCTGCTCGTCACTTCCGCAGAATTCGTTGAACCGGAGGTGAAGCGACGTGACTCTACTGAAGCACCGCACATACGGGAGGGCATCCATAAACTCGGTGCACATCTCATAGCACTCGGTGGACTTGTAGTTGAAGTGGGGGTCGATGCAGGTATCGATTGTGAGGTCGCGAACCAAGTCGCGCAGTGCGGGAGACTTGGCGATCTTGACGAATCGCTCCGCTGAATCGCCAAACCCTTCAAGGCGTAGATCTCTGAAGGCCCAAGGAAGGGCAATGTGGTTCATGTCGCGCGAAGTCAGGCCCAACTGCAGAAGACTTGGTTTTGGCATAAAGGAGCAGATGCGGTCCCATATTTCTGGCCAGAGCGTGGAGGCTGAAGCCATGGCGGCTTGATGAGAATAAAGAGAGGGTTGTAGCCCAAGAAAGCTCAAGATGGACCGGAAATATTGAAGCTGCAGCGTTTATGCAGTCATCTCTCACCGCCGGCTCTGCCAAGACTACCCTTGCAAGTGGAGTATTGGCGGTCTACTCTACCTAATTAGTTGATGATGACTCAAAGACTAGCTCTCCACGATGCACCTGACATTATCCAATCCACTTCCGCAAACCAACTACAAGACCGGTTCTTTTCTCGCAGCAAAGACAGGCCGCAGCTCAAACCTCCTGACCTTCCTCATTTCCAGACTGCTCACCAGTACCTTGCCAGCCTCCTCTATCTGTCCGAGCAGAGCTTCATCCCCAATAGATTGGCCATCTTCCCACTCGAAACGGCGAACATCCAAGTTCCAGGCATACACTCTTCCCTCTTTCTTTTCCAACTCCCACCGTGGCTGCACTTCCACATCATGGTCCACAAATTCTGGAAATCTGCCGACAACAATGAATATCACTCTTATGTCAGGGAACCAGTCAAATAGTCTCTCCATTGAGCTAGCCTCTGTCTTAAGGAGCCCCTCGGGAACAGCTATACGCCTCATGTTCGACATAGCGAAGAAAGTCCGTCCAAAAACCTCCGGGTCACTTAGCCGACCCATGGGCTCGTCGCAGAAGTCGTAGAACTTATCGCGCGGGATGCAGACCGCGTCACGTTTGGCGTCAAACGGGCGGCTGAAGTACTGAAGTTTTTGATCGGCGTCGTAGTGTTTCTTGATGTCTTGGTCGCGAAGCCAAGCCATGGCGACGCTATGAGCCTCGCGATTGACCAAGAACAGCGGAATGTCAACCTCGACTTGGTTCAGCAATTCGAGACGGAACACCAAGTTGACGGCGCGAGGGTGGGGGGGGAATTCGTTTTGGTCTGAACGCTGTTGGGGATACCAGCAGCCGGTCTTGTGAGGATACAAGGTAGGCCCATCATTGTCAGGGCAGGCTGTAATCTGAGACATGGGCTGAAGCTCTTCGTTCTGGATTCGCTACGTCGGCAAGCCCAGCGGGGTCTGCAGAGTGATAAGGCATGGGAATGGGGAGGTCGGATGAAACCTACTCCGAGATCAGCAAAATCAACTTCAACTTGTGAATTCATAAATAGCCGTTACATCTGGAAGGCAGCGTGTCTGGTTCGAGCGACATCTCCAGGTTGGCCTACCTAAGCCTTCCGATGTTGGACTAGCATAGAGTATTTGGCATGGAGTGTTCAACAAAATTATAGAATCCAACTAGCTTTTCTAACGTACAGTTAAGAAACATTTATCACAGTTGACCGATCTTGCAGACACCGCATTGCACTCACGCACACATCAAATTATCCCTACAACGAAACTTGCCTTTTTTAAAGGTTGGTTGAAGGATGCGATGTTCAGCGTTCATAAGGCAGTGCTCTGAGTAAAGACGGTATGCACAAAGACACATATGAACCCGGAACGATTGAACGCCACCGTGAACTACTGCCTAAGAGGCCACAAAGAGCGAGATCAAGTTCAATGGCCAAAAACATACCCTTTGTTCAACCACGGCGTATGAACAAGGACTACTTTCCGACTTTCAACATACTCAAATACCTACGATTTCCCTCGCCAGTTGGATCTGACCAAAATATCTGCTAATTCACATATCAACTTTGCTTTGACCCAACAAGTTTTCCCCGTTTGCTTTCCTACTTCATACATTTGACCCGCCATCAACAGCGACCATGCCACCTGAGACGCCAACTACGGAGGTAGCCAGTGCGAGCACGCAAGACATGAGACTATGGATCTCGGAGTACCTGAGGGCGCAAAGCAAGAAACGGGGACAGAAACCAACCTTTGAAGAAGTAAAACAGAAGCGTATGGTAGTAGATGAGGAGCTAGCGAAAGCAAAGGAAGTTCTTGACGAGGCTATCAAAATCCTTAATAGTCACGCGGTAAAGGCTAGAGTCATTAACTCAGCCTTTTCATATTACAAGGAAGTTGTGAACGCACGAGCAAAGGCCGGGGATGAAGATGCGGGTCCTTCCAGCCTCGAGGGAATTGAAGAACAGCCGCAGTCACAGGAAAACATCCAGTTCGAAGGTTACCTCCATGACAGCGAGCTGGGGATTGAAAAGCTTTCTCTGGACGACGTTGAGACCAAGAACAAGCAGAAAAATGTGGTTGGATATGCAGATTCGGATAAATGGGAAACCTACTAGAATGAAAGTCAAGGACGGCGGACGTAGCAAAGAGCATTAGCCAGATTATCCTAAGTCACCCATTTCTATTGAACTAAGAATAACATGCACATATCATTTTGAGCTCTCGAAGACTCGATTCGCAGTCACCAAAATAATCCAAGACACCCAAAGCCATGGTCAAGTCTCAAGTCCCAAGATGTATCAATGGGTGTTGAACAGCTGGAACTCACTCTTCATGGAACGGTAGTGTTCAGGAGAAAATAGCGACCGGAACAAGCTGACTTAGCGATGAATTTAATTGCATGCAAGACGGGATTCTATTTCTCCATTCATAATAACGTCCACATGCACCGTCATCTATGCCTTTGCAAACTTGGCATCATCCATCCAGCCGTATGAGTCTCTACAAACATACACCACCGAGGTGCGTACGTTTCCCACTTCTAGTTGTGCTTGGGTGAACTGACAAGTCGCTGTGACGGTTCCCCACGTATCTATGGCATCCGCGGCATAGACCTGATCTGCTGTGCCTACAAACTGGAGCTGGCCATAGGAGCAGTACGCTTTGGCCGAGCTGCATCCTGTCTCGTCTGTGCCTGAAGCCTTTGCCTTGTTGAAGCGCACCTTGGCTGTGAAAACGTACAAGGCGTTGGCCTCCATCTTGGAGGCATCGATTTGCTCAGAGACGAAGTCGGAGGCGGTGTAGGTTGTTGGAGCGAAGGTGACCCGCATCGAGTGTTTGCTGCGGTACGCATATGTCTCGTCGTCTTCGATCGAGAGGGTGACGACTTGGTTGTTGCGAAGCTCCCAAGGTTCGATGGTAGGCGCTTCGTCTGCCGATCCTTCGAAGTCGCCGTTGGAGCAGAGATTTGTCACCGTAGGCTGAGTAGACGTGCTGCTCGTCGTGGTACTGATTGTCATACTTGTTGTGTCGGTTGTTGTAGAGGAAGTCGTAGTGTCAACGGTTGTAGTTGAAGTTCCGGAGGCTGTCAAATCAGTGGCTGTAGTTGTGAGATCAGACGTTGTCGTGCCCTCGGTCGCAGTATCAGTGCTAGTGCTTGTGACTTCGCTGATAGCACTGGTCGTGCTCTCGCTAGTTGAAGAGACGGTAAGAGTCTCGGATGCAGAAACGGAAAGGCTCTCCGTCGTAGAAGGTTTGCATGGGCTTGCTCCAGAAGTTGCCAGGAGCGAAAGAGCCGCAAGGGCGGCCAACAAATTCCTTGCAACCATCTTGAGTATACTAAAGAAGAGATAAAGATGGAACTTTACACTGGCTCTTGATCGTAAGGCAGTCTTCTATGTATACAGCTGAAGGTCTTGCAGAATGGGGCTTGAATGACAGCAGAGAGAACATAAAGCTTTGTCATGTTGGGTGAAGGGCCTTGATTTTGCCATTTGCCCCTATCTGGATGCACTAAAGGATTTAGTTTCTCGATAGCTTCAATGTGGCGTTAGGGACTTGTTTAGCCGCTACGATGTGAGGCGGCAAAAGGACTGTATGCTCCGCAAGTTTCTGCATTTTAACACTAAAGAACAAGTTCTAGAAGAGGGTGCACCCCGAAAGAGAATTCAAATAGCGCGATCTATCGGGGCGTCAGCTTAGTCTCAATTTTCCGTTATTAGGTCGGCGTTAGACTTGAGAGCTAGCTATGTGGACAGGGGTAAACGGCCAACGGTGAGCCCCTTAACAGTACCTAATTTAGCATATCCCACTTTAAAGAGATTAGGCCCAGGCATGGCTTTACGGATACAGCCGTTTCTGTGAAGCTTTGTGCTAATACGCTACTGCTTCAGTCATCCGGAACGGCTCGCTGCCGGTTAGGCGCGTCTTGTCTCAGCTGAATATGTTGCTGACTTGACCGATGAGGCAGGATCGCCATGGAGTTTCAGCAAAGCGCGGGTCGTGCTGCAGTTGAAGCTAGACTACGTTGGCTATTAAGCAATCTCGAGCGACTGACAGAGTTCGGGGGATGGGAGCCAACAGTTGGGGTGGCAAATGTCCTTTGAGGCGCTCTCCCGCTTGTCAAGCCGTCCTTCTTACCATTCATTAGTCAAAGAATAACCAGAAAATCTAGCTTCGAACCGTACAGTAGTCTATAGATGTTCCGTTCCAGTCGTTGTTGAGGGTCGAGATTAGGCAATCGTGGAAGCACTGGCTTTGCAGGGTGCTTAAGTTGTAGAAGAAAATAATGTTTTTTGAACTCGTGATAGTAGCAGCTGCACCCTAGACCTGACCGCTATGCGACAGTCGAGGTTCGAAGTCTTAAGTAGCAATGTTATTAGTATTAGTTTGCCCACATGATGCATCGGTCAAGGTCTCAGCCAGCAGATAAATTATTCGGATTACTTTCTAGCGGTCTACTCTTCATACCCATCTTCACCTAGGGTAACGCGCGGACCCTTGAAGTTTTTCCTACCGTCCACAATCCACTGCACAACAGAGATAACAAGGATAATGGCAAATGCAACAACACAGTAGTTCATCGACGTCCCGTCCACTGGCAATGCCGGCGGAAACAAGAAAAGAACACTGGTGACAATGGTGTAGACGAGCCCGATGATGTTGCAGGTCCAACCCAACCAACTCGGCAAGACAAAGGCTCTCTCCGGCAGTTGGCGCCGCTGCAGAAGATGTAGGGCAATGGGAATGCCATAACTAAGGCCGAGTGCGACAACGGAGGATGCGACAATGGCATTGAAGGCGACTGTGGACCCGAGGTAGATGCAGCCGAAGATGACTACAATGACCATGTTGAGGTAAAGCGCATTCAACGGCACGCCTAAGCTGGGGTGAACCATCCACCAGAGTCGGGAAGCTGGGAGTCCACCATCTCTAGCAAAGGCAAAGACCATTCGCGATGAAGTGGTGAGGACGGCTATGCCAGCAAATACCAAGCAAAGCAAAGGAAACATGAGCAAGCATACAGCGCCGACTTTGCTGTTTGATGCCAGGTAGAAGATCTCAAGTAAAGGACCCGCAGGAGATGAGATGATGGTTGCTGCGTTGGCCATGCCGCCAGATACGAAGAGCACCACAAGAAGGAAAAGGAACCCAGTCGAGATACCGATGTACTGGCAGTACAGCATGATTTTTGGTCCTTCCACAGCAGCATTGGGGATCTCCTCAATCATGTGCGCCACGGCATCGAACCCTGTCAAGCCCAGGCCACCTTGGAGAAGCCCCAGAAGCCAAGCGATGCCGTCTGGCCATCCCGTAGTGTTGATGAAGGTTGCGAATACGTAGTCGGCCGTGGCGTAATTTGGTGCTGCGCATGCGAGCAGGGTGATGGAGATGATGAAGAAACCGGCGACAGACCAAACAAGCGCAAGGCCATTGATTCGAGGGAGGAGAGAGTGCATGAAGGCATTGACGACAAAGGCGATCAGGGCAATACCGAGGTAGATCAGAAATTGGTGCCATCTTTGGAACTCATATTCAGGGCTTTGGAGCGAGATGATGTTGATGACGAGCGTACTGGCAAGCGAGCAATTTGTCGCCACAAGCGAGACCCAGCCCGCGAGATTGATCCATCCCGTAACCCAGGACAGCGAGGCTTTAAGTGGCTGCGGCGCAATCATGGCCACCCAGTGATACTGTCCACCGGCAGTTGGATACGCCGAGAGGAACTCGGCGAGACTCGCCGCCAGCGACAAGTTGCAGATCCCAGCCGTGACCAGGCCCCAGATGATGGCGATAGGGCCTCCAGAGGGTAAAGCCAAGGAAAGAGAGGCTGCAAGGGCGGTCCATGAGTTGAGGATCGCAAAGGCCAGTCCCAACATTGTCCAGCGACTGAAGTTGCGCTTGAAGGACTGCGCGTGGCCCAGCTGGGCCAGCTGGAGGCCATCGATGGTTTCCTCCTTCATTCTGCGGTGTGCAATAGGTTATGAGATGGCTTGGTGAAGTAAGAGAACTTCCTTTTGACTGGACCAAGGGGCAGGCTCTTATAAGAATCTTGCCTGGACGAGATACAAGTGTGGCTCTCACACACGATTATCGACGCTCCACACCCACACACTGACGGTTTATCTTGTTTAATCGCGGGGTAAGAATCTCACACGCTGATTCGCTTCTTTGGCGAACGACCGTGATCTAAGACAAAGGTTCCGACCCACGCCCTCCGACTACAGAGTTCTCCGATACGGTGAGATAGTGAATGCAACGATCCACTACCTCGTTGTGAGACGAGGGCCCAAAGTGCGGGGAAACTGCGCCGGAAGCTGCTTATCAACTAGAAACCACGCGGCTCTATTCGGCGCATTGCAATCTGTTGCCTCGACTTGGTAAGTGGGTTTGACCCTTGTCCAAATGTCATGGCCAACCTCATTGCTAGTCAACTTCCCGAATAGGAAAGGACTCCCAACCCAGTATCTATCTAGTACTGCAATCTGAGATATCGGGAAGATGGCAAATTATATACCAGGAGAACGAGATGGTCAGCACGAGACTTCGATTTTTCAGATGAAAAAGAATTCGCGGAATATGTGAGTAATGAAATCAAGACTTCGTCAAAAACAAGCTGCATTACAAGGCACAGGGTTCGTTGCCATGTGAAACAAAACTGGATGTTCAAAACTGTGTCAACTAACCATGGAGTACATTTAAAACCCCTGCCTTATGTTGAACTTGTGATTGACCCTCACGATAACGCTTAAAGCCTCATATTCGCGGTGCAGCATGTTATCTAGATCATCCCTCCAACGCTAATCCCTGAGATAACCTATTGAAGATGAAGACTTCGAGCCACCTATACTTCACGGAGAGTGAACTAAAGGACCATTAAACATGGCGATACCTCGGCAGATGGGTGGGTTGAATCATCCGAAAGGTCGGAAATGCTTCATTCTCTGCTGGGCGGCTCATGGTAAGTAGGTACGCCAAGATCTTCGAACTCACGGTTTCAATCATGTGTAAGTTAATTAGACTTGACCTTGGAAACGCACCTATTTATATAGCTGTCGGGACCATGAAGGCTCAACACTCGTCTCAGTTGCGTTAGCAGAGCTCTGAGATTGGGCCAATCTATCCGCGCAAGAAGAAAACCGCTCGAAGTGAGTCATTACCCTTTCATATGTTACTTTGAGGAGAAAGGGCCGGAGCAATCGCAAGCATTCAGTGCATGAACTACTGGGCTTAGCCGCTAATTTAGGAGTATACTCAGTATCTCGTTCTCATAAAGAGGCGCACACAAATCACGAAATGGGATATGATAAAGAGTGAGAGTTCGCGACCATATTGAAATGTGACCTATATGAGGCCTTTTTACATCGCCATAACGTTTTTCATGGCGCTTTGTAGGCCGAAAATCTTTCGACATAGCTCGTGCAGTGGTGGTACTTGAGGTGACCAGCACGATCAAATATTGTATTCGTGCAGACCTTCGGATTCTCCTCGAGTAGAAGCGCGGTGAGATTAGTTAACCAATGGAGCTTAGAATTCTTCGTCTACGAGCTGCTCATGAGCACCCTTCTTTTCTCCACTGTGCCATATGACGAAGCCAGCAGATCTAAGCAGACTGAGACCACTTAATAACCCTCGATGTTGTGTTTGAGGAGCCTTTCTAGCAAGTATGCCGGGATCTAACCGAGCAGCAGTTGCCTAAGCCCACAGACACACTTGCGGTGTGACGATGTCCGTGAGTCCCGACCTTCACATGGACGAGTCCATGTGTCTTGAATCAGCGAAAAAAAGACTGAAAATATTAACGAGACTAAATTTGCGATTACTATCGCTCTACATAATATTCTATGGAATATCATCCATGGCTAAGAACCATTGCTAAGGATTAGTTACAAATGTGTGGTTTCTTAAGGAACAGACCCTTAGTTTAGATTGATCAATTAGGGAAAGAATTCCCCGCCTCGTTTGTTTAATTTGTCACGGATATCGTCAAGGGACAAACGGCACCCTGCAGGGTTAGGTAGGAGTCTGTCGTTGATTTGACTCCAACTGTTACACTAAACTCACTATGGGAAAAAGGAATCAATACAAAACTTGCATTGAGACGAAGGATATCCTATCGAAAAATCACCTCACTGGATCTTGAGCACTCCTCCACGGCGCGACACCCCAAGAAAAGTACCGATATCCAGTAACCTCAAGACCAATACATCAAGCGTGGCATTGGTTCTTTGCATAGTACCCGCACCGGACGTTGTAGGGAATCTGGGTAGTGCCCTGTGTGATTGTGCGTCCGTAGTCCTTCGTTCCTCCTCGAGCTCCGCGGCAGACTGCGCACTTGTTGGTGCTTCCCTGACCGTTGGGCAAAGCCAACTCGGAATTGGCGATGGAGCCACCGATGTCACCGCACATCCCTACGACTTTGAGGTCGCGCCAGACGTCGAGGTTGCTTGTACCCGACCACGTATAAAAGATAGCGCAGTCCTTCGCAACGGCAAGTGACGCAAATGCGACAAAAACAAAAGTGCCGGCGTGCATGCTGTTAGAGTCAGTCTTTGCTTGCTAGGCAGGACTCGATAGAATGTTAGGTGAATGTTGAGCCGAAAGCGAAAGCTCGAAATTGAGATGAATGCGGAAAACCTTTGACGTTGTTGTGTGAATAGTAGGTGGTCAATGAATGATGAGATATCATAGAATATATACTTCTCGAGGCTTGTCTTCTTTCCTACGCTTTAGATTAGCATGAAACTTAGAGTTTTGCGAAGGCTTGGGAATACGAAGGCCCTGGCCGGGAAAAGATGGAAACTCCTCAAATCATCATATTTCCTTCGCCCGGTTTATGAGGACAGCACGAGGTTAGAGCGTTCACATCGAAGCACGGATGAGGGTACTATTCCCACAGTGGGCTGTTACTATCGAGCCAGAGTTGATCCCCCACGCCGATAGGATCAAGGATCTGACCTTTGTTCTGGGATTCTTTCTCAGCTTGACTTGTGATTATCTCTCATGGAAAAGAGTAAGTAGCGTGCTTCTTGGGCACGAAAGATGGTGATATAATCCATAGTCTAGATTGAGCGTTGGCCGGTTGTCTATGATCGACAAAGAAAGACTAATAAACATTGACTATCTTAGTGTGCAATGCAATAAAATTCTTGTGACATGACGTTAAATTGCGAAGATCCACAGTCCACGGACTGTTCCAGGTACCGGGATATCCAACACTTCCTTGCCGGAATGTTAGCGGGTCTTCAAGGCTAGCAGGCGGATAGATACGTGGTTCAGCAGGGGCTTAGATTTTGATGCTGGGCTGTGTACAAGTTGCGGTCAAGGTCATACATGTACGTGGTCCTGGGTATCTCGAACGACTTGGATTCCAGATCCAGGAGAAAGAATAGAACCATGCAGATGTCGTGTGATAATTATGCATCAAATAGCCGACGCTCCTGACGGTTATTTCGCTTCCATCTGATATTTGATAGGCATGACTCAGACTAGCACATAGCTGCTGCGATCCGTGGAAGTGCAATTGCTGAGGCGTTAAAACGCGGTCCTACAGCCATGCTAAGGCATAAACCTCACATACGCGCGGCAAGTGCTGACACACCTGGTGTTCACTTTCAAGTCATTGTAGCTTCTACATCTATAATGTACAGCCTCATTGCAGACAGGACCGATAAGGCAAACCACACACCTGGTAATACCTTGATCGACAAGAAGAATTAGAAGTAGCTTGTACGTCTAACCCTTAGCTGCAACCAGACCGATACTTACATGACAGCTATTTATCGCACTACATTAACATTTCGGAAAGCATAATTCCGACATGGCCCTCCTGATCCTACCGTCTACGACCTCGGATGTCGCAAGTAGTATCGGAAAGTCGGCAGTTGATGCACTTACCTTAAAGACTAGCTGTGTAGGCTCCTGAGATAGCCCTCCGAGGAAAGAAGAAGAAGATGGCTGTGTATTTGTTCTCTCGTTAATCTTTTTGCTTGTTCGGCCGGTTGGATCATCTCTTCCAGCTTCGTGGTTAAAATGACGGCAAGATTATGCAATGCGGCATAAGACGTCGAGATGGTCTTGTTATATTTCGTTGTTCTCATGAGCCATGCGATCTTGGATTTATGAACTATAACATCTACCCAAAGAACTATCTAGGTTCCAGAAGACGTCGCTCATCTCCTGCCTAAAATCCTGGCCCACATCTGACATCTGACATCATCGCTACGACGCATCGTTGGAAAGACTGAAATATCTCACGTCACTCTATAATCCGTTCAACTTACCAGCTCGAAGGCCTAACATCTACCAACTCAATGCATTCGCGCGGTCCAAAAATGCCACAGGCCAGCCTCGAGACATTTCCGAACGAACTCGTAGTCCTCATTGCCGATCTGCTTAGCTTTGACGATCTCGCTCACTTATGCCGCACCTGCACGCGCATGAGCACAATTGTTGGGCCTCGCATATGGAACAGTATTGAATTCCACACTGTTACATACCACATGTCATCGGCAGAACTCAACGAACCCCCACCCTTCATGCCCATATCACAGCAGGCCTATCATTCGACTTCTGGAAGAAGACGAGGCCAAGTTCAACAAGCAAAAGCAGAAATGTTTGTAAACACGCTGCAAGAATGCCACGCAAACGATCAAAACCGTCTCCGAGAGCTCTGCTCACGTGTCAAGAATCTGTGTACCGGGGTTGATTGCATGTGGGGACGCCGTGGTGCCGGCGAGGAAAGAATTCTTGTTTGGCATCTACTACCCTACTTTACCGATCTCGAGACATTGGAGCTTCATGGCGACTGTTTGAATGAGCAATCTTGTGAGCAGATTATGGGAGGCATAGTAGGCGCCCCTCTACCGCGCCTTCGCTTCGCCAAACTCTTCGCATATATCCCGCGCGAAGTTGCCCGGTGGGTCTTGAAATCAGGGCCAAGCCTTGAACGACTCGAACTCGGCCTACTGGACAGGCCAATATCGAGTTGTGTTGGTGGTCTGCCCAAGTTCAAGCCCTTGGTGGAAGAAAAGCTTGATCCAGACTCGGACAACGACTCGAATGATGATGAATCAGACTTCGGCAGTTTGAATGGCGAAGCTGTGATTCCACGGCCTTTGGGATGCTTATTTACTGATAATCTCGAGCCGAATCTTCCAAGGTTGAGGGTCACGTATCTACTTTCAACAACAGCTTCCCCCAAACAGCAAGGCACTGTCGAATATACTTGGTCTACTCGTGCCCAGGAAGCCTCGCTTTCTGATTGGCGCCGCTTGCTTCTGGTTTGCAGTGGGACGTTGGAGACGTTGGTACTGGAGCAGCGACCTGGGGCCGACCTTTTTGAGACAGATGAGATTTGTGAACAAGACTATCTCAGGCTGAATCAAGATGGCAGTATCAACAGAGAACTGGTTCACTTGGTTCAGAGGCTCCTAGGTGAAAAATATGCGCTCCCTGCACTCCAGCGTGTTTACCTGTACGGATTCGCTGTCGGCGAGAATGGTGCAGGGCGACCAAGCGACACGGCCTATGGGGGTCAATTGATGTTGGATCTAGAACGTCATGGATTGCGGTGCGAAGCAAGGTTGGGTGAATGGTGTCTCTTTGATAGCGGCCCGGGCTACGTCTTCTGGTGTGATTGGGATGATGAAAATGCGCGCGATGACGATGAGGATATGCAAACATGGGATACGTTGTTAGCTCAGGTTTGAACAGTATATGAGAAATTGAACTGAACCTGGTCTTGGTAGTCAGCGAACGGATAACTGGTCCATTATTCCCGACGGCGGTTAGTATCTACATGCAACAACCAGACAGACTTCCTGCTCGATACCTACACGACCATTATGGTATTGTTCCAGACATGAACTGTTGCAAGCGTGAAGCACGTTTTGTCTTACCTCAATAAGGCCCAAGATAGTCGCACCCGGGGCTGGGGGGCTGGAGCTTTCCCGTTGTGAAAGGGTTACGGTCGTGCCAGGGTGCTCGACGTCCACTCAACGCTCAGCCAAGACTTGCACAGCATCACAACCCAAATTTTAATCAGGTTAGTATACCTACAGAAGATAGGGTACGCCAGCCACAGCTGCGTTGGTGAGGATCAGTCAGCATTGAATAACACAAAACACTAAATAAAGCCCGATGACTGATGATTGATAATGCCCTAAGACGACCCGACAAACTTGGTGCATATCTCGTTTATCATTGATCTACCAATCGTGGACTGAAACCCCGTAGTATTTCGCGTACAAAAAGGCATCAGTAGCCTGTTGGCCTCAATAGTCACAACCCCATACAGTTCCCATCCGTGTCCCTCGTCTCTCGGAGGCGTCCCTGCACCCGAACCTGGAGTACTCGCTGACCCATCAGGACTCGCCGTCTCGCTTTGACATGGCCGCACATACCACTCGGCCCAGGTAATGACACCAGCAGGGGCGTCACAGCGACATATGATGCCGGTTGGGACGCGCTGGAAGAAGATGGGCCACCTCAGTTCCTTGTGCAGGCCTGGGCCGAGCCAGATGACTTCGTGAGCTTGGAAGGCCCGCAGTGTCTGTCCAGGATCGGTCGAATCAAAGAAGGGGTCGTTCACGACTTGGTCGAGGTCGACATCGCATTGGCTGTAGGAGACCATGCCCGGATTGTGGCGTAGGACGGGCTCATATGTCTGGATGTAGGCGAGCACAACATGGGAGGGTACATTGCTGGGGATGGGTATTGTGACGAATGTGTGGTTCTGCGAGCGCATCGCTCGCTGCTGAGACCTGGCACGATTAGCGAGAGGCCATCGAGGGTAGCAAACCAGCCAATAGTGCGTCTCTCCCTCCGTTCCGAGGCAGGCCACACGTCCAACGTACCGGCAGAGC
This sequence comes from Neonectria ditissima, assembly GCA_001305505.1. Classification (NCBI taxonomy): domain Eukaryota; kingdom Fungi; phylum Ascomycota; class Sordariomycetes; order Hypocreales; family Nectriaceae; genus Neonectria; species Neonectria ditissima. The sequence continues at coordinate 27,204 of LDPL01000021.1, read as the reverse complement.
GGCCTGTCACTCACTGTTGATGCGCGATTTTCAGGCCCGGCAAATCTAGCCCCCACTCTACTCCGTGCAGCGGTGTTCTTGGCAATTCGACCTGGCCGGCGACGCAGCGTGTTGAACAAGGAGGTATTAGAAGAGGTAATTAAGCCGCAGCCATGTAGGTACTAGAAATACAATGCAATGAATGCGAGGCGTGCGCGGTCGTGACAGATTCTCAGATCGCTCGAAGTCTTCATCTGATAGCGCCGTGGATACGAGAGTTTGATGAGATCCCCCACCACATCATAAGCCCAAACAGGCAATTTTCCCGCTAGCATCTTAGGGAGGGAGTTAGGTACTCCTAGAGCAAGGTTGTTTCATACATGATCGACATATCCGCATTTAATAGGAGATCTTCAAGAATGGAGAAACGTCTCGGCTAGGTTGCAAGTCAAAGAAGATGAGCCTCCTCTCAACCTTTACGTAGTAGATCCAGTAACAGTAAACTCCCCGGGTCTTGCGGCTGGTAAAGCCACAGTCAGAATACGGAAGTAGGTTACTTCGGAATCGAAACCAGACAGCAGTCTTGCCTAAATATAGCTATGGTCTAGCTACAACCAAGAAGTTACTTCACTTCATATCGCAATTGCGTCTAGATCCGCACGCTACAAATGGACTAAGAAGCGGGGAAATACACCCCTGTCGTGGATCACATGTTTTCGTGTCCTTGGGCTATCAGCCTCACTGCCGGTTGTCTGCTGCCTTGCAACCACGCAATTTCGACTCGAAGATCCACAATTATTGAGCGTGGCCTTGGGTCTGGCTCGCCCGACAGACATGGATCCTTTGAGCGCGCTATCAATTGCCGCAAGTCTTGTATAATTCATCGACTTTAGCAGTCGCCTATTAACACACACGCGCGAGATATATCACTCAGCCAAGAGTCAGACAGAAGAAACAGTAGAGCTCTCAACCGTTGCATCGGACCTCTCAGAGCTCAGTCGTAACATCAAAGCCCAGTCCGACTCTCTTAGAAAGGCAAGTCCTGCTCAGGGATCTTCGGAAGAAAAGCTCCTTCGCGTCTGTCTCCAGTGCCGAGATGTGAGTCAGGCATTGGAAGACGCGCTTGATCAGCTTCGCCTCAAAGATGTCGAAGCGGCCAGCGGTACCAAGCTTTTCTACTTCGGTAGGAAATTAGGAAAACACCTCAATAGCTTCTTCCTGGCTCTCAGGGAGGTCTAGGCTGCGAAGGAGATGAACGCATGGCGCGATTTGCTTTCTCGGCTTCGGGAGGAGCTGACAACAGCCCTTTTGGCCGTGTTGTGGTTTGTTCCTTCCATGCATACTCGGACATTTGCATGTTTTTCTCTTACAGGTTACTAGGGAGAAGTCGCAACAAACGTCCAAGGACATGGGTGAGATGTCTGGGCAGCTCGAAACAGTACTCGCAACGCTCCGCAATGTCGAGGGGACGACTCGATCGTTGAACGATTCTCTAGTCCAGCAGCTGGCAAACCCGATTGCATCCTCGGGAACGCCAAAGCATGCGGAGTTGATCGACGCTGTATGGTCGTCGGCATGGAGCAGCAGCACAGTCGCCGCTGTCACCAAGACATATTCTCCCACCCAGGACGAATTGTACTTTGATGTCAGCGAGCATGATGACACGTTCTGCGGCAACGCCATAACCGAAAGTCTCCGGTTTCGGTCCTCTGATGCACGCGAGACCGCCATCCCCAATGCTTACCAGCAGACGTATAAGTGGATCTTCGAGAAGCCGCAACAAGGAGTGAGAAACCAAAGGACGTGGTCCAGCTTCGTATCATGGTTGGAAGAGCCATCCACAGACGTTTATTGGATCACTGGGAAACCAGGTGCGGGCAAATCTACCCTGATGAAGTTCATCGTAGAACACCCCGATCTACGCGACTACCTCATCCGCTGGTCAGACCTCTCAGGCAAGCCCTTGGTTCTTGCTTCGTTCTACTTCTGGAACGCAGGGCCACTTCAGATGCAAAAGTCTCAACAGGGGCTGTTGAGAATCCTCCTCGCCCAGTGCATTTCTCAGATACCAGCACTTGCCGCCAAGGTTTGCCCTCGACGCTGGGCTCTGCTCAAGATCTTCGGCCCCCAGTTCGTGCCGATGGCGCCGGCCTGGACCATGAATGAGCTATTGGAAAGCTTCTCCCTCCTGAGCCTTCTTGCAGGAGACAAGATAAACTTGGCCTTGTTCATTGACGGGCTTGATGAGTTTGATGGCCAACACGACCAGCTGATGGATTTTATCAAATTGCTGCATCGACAGCCTGGGACCAAGATATGTGTGAGCAGTCGGCCTTGGAATGTCTTCCTCGATGCCTTGGATACCAGTCCCAAGTTAAGAATGGAGAACCTAACGTCTAATGACATTGTGCTATATGTAAATGGCCAGTTTCAAAGCACTCGTGGCTTTCAAGAACTTGAAGCCCACCTGCCTACGGAAGCCGGTCGTTTGGTCAGTGGGATTATTGAAAAGTCTCAAGGTGTCTTTCTATGGGTCTCGGTTGTTGTTCTGTTGTTGCGCGAGGGTTTAACGGAGGGGGATACAATCAGCGATCTTCAGAAAGTCCTGGAAACTCTGCCAAGCGACCTAGAAGAGTTGTATCAGAGCTTTTGGGATACGATAAAGCCTCAATATGTTGGACATGCATCACGGCTGTTTCAGATTCATCAAGTCTCAACAACGACATTGGACGTTGTGACTTTCTGGCTGGCAGACGAAGACAATGCTCTGTCCGAAGATATCAACTTCTTGAAAGATCAAAGACGGCTGCACATTTTCCAGATAATGAGAAGGCGGCTGAACAGTAGGACCCGAGGACTTTTGGAGATTTCTGTTGACGGCACTGTCGATTATCTTCACCGAACTGTTCGCGATTGGATTGTTCCCCTTTGGAATGTCATTCTCTCCAAATCCCCACCCGGCTTTGATCCTCATCTTGCAATGCTCAAGGCTTTGGCTGTCGAGGTTTCGAACTCTTCGTACTGGGGTGAGGGCCTTGCTTCAATGTCATTTGAGTTCTGGGGACGAGTGTCTTTATGCTTCTATCATGCCGCCAGCACCAAAGACCTTCAGCGAAACCTACCACTACTTGTACAAGCCTTGGATAAGATGGACGCAGACCTTGATACTGTCTCAAAGACTTGCGTGTATCCTAACGGCACCTCTCCTCTGTATCGGAACACCGCCTCTGCTAGCATGAACCTATCATTGAAGCATGCAGCCCCTCCCCACTGGTCAACATCGCAGTACACCCAAACCGAGGGAAGCTTCGACAACACATTCGTCGGGCTTGCTGCTCAATTCGCGGTTCTGCCCTACGTTCGCGAGAAGATCAGCCGGAACCCAGCGTTGCTGCATCACTCCACATCCACGCATTCGATTCTGTCATGTGCGATTCTTGGGTTTCGATACTTCAGCCGACCGGATATTGCGGATATTACAGACATAGCCGCGTTTTCCGACGAGGAAATATTTGCTGTGCGCATAGAGCTCGTTCATCTTCTACTCGGAAAGGGTGCACTGGCTTTGCAACCAAAGGAATCGCAATATTTTCCGCGAGACATGCCAACGAGGGAGGAAATTCGCAAAAATGCCGAAATATACAGGACCATCTGCCAACAGGGTGACGAAATCGCCGCGTCCGAATACTGGAACAAAGTTGGCGAGCTATTTGACGGTCAGATGGAGAAGGAGAGAGAGAGCCTAGTAAAGGGCCAGAAACGGCCATTTCTATCTCGACTGTTCAAGAAAAAGGTCAAGAAGTAATGAACAAGTTGTAAAAGGCGGAAACTTCTTTATCGGTTTTTTCGATATATGACAAGCGAACCGGCATGCCAATAGACGTGCGTATATTGAGTACGTCATACAACAAGTCAACTTCCTGGCTTGCTGGGGCTGTCATGAAGACGAATTTCACTTCGAGCTTGCCGTCATGCCGCCACTAGAGAGCCGTGACACTTCATCCGGTCTTGGCTTATATGGTGTTCATTAGCTTCACTCGCTCATGGAACGTGGTCCAGACAGGCCGAGGTACTTTTTGCTCCAGCTAGTACCACATCATCTGGACGAACTCGATCGGGGTAAACGGGTGACACATTACAGACAGCTCCAAACATTCTCTTCTTCAAGGCCTCGATCATGCAATACCACCTACTAGCCATCCCCCCGCGGTGATGACTTCTGAGATCACCTGCGAGAGTATTACCGTAAGAACATTCAGAAACGCGCTGCATTGTTGTTGAAGATTGGGGAGCGCCGACCGCTCTTATTGACGATGCCCGCTCTTTCCGAATCGTGTTGGCATCAAAATCCATGGATTCAGGGTCAGTGCGAAACCCAGGATACATGCGTCTACGTACCAGGATGGCGCGAGAAAGGCGGCGAGAACGGAACGTCATTAGCCCGCATGGACTGACAAGGAGCTTGCTGATAACAGCAGACAAACGCACGATGAAAGTCAACGTCGAAGGCCCTCGTATCTAGCGGGCCCAGCCTTTGTTGGAATCCGTCTGCTAAGTCTCTTTGGATCATATGACGGTGTCCGCTCCGGACGAAACATGCGCTCCAATCAGGCCTTGCAAAGGCCGCAACAACCTTGACGGCGTCTAGCCTACGCACCAAAGAGTAATCCGGGGGCGGGGTTTGCAGGGGTTTCTCCAGGTCCAGCATAACAGCCATTCAGAAAAGTCGATTCCCGGTTTACAACATCCCCTTAAACCCCAAGTCATCTGATTTGAAGCCTCACCCAGTGCCCCAAGTAGTGCGGCTCGCTTGTTAGACGGAATGAAGCACCCAACAGCGTGTCAGCAATGCCGGGAGACCAAGCGAAAATGCACTCGCCAGGGCGTGGACAAGCCCTGCGTCCAATGTCAGAGGCGGAAGCTTCAGTGCGGTGCTCGTCTGCGAACCCGCGGCTCCCAGCCGACGCCCCTGCTTCCAAAACAGCCCAGCTCAGAGGCCGGGGTGGAATCAAGAGTTGACCTTCCCGCGGACCTTGTCCAGGAACTCGTGGAGCACTACTTGATGAAGATCCACGACCGCCCTCACAGTCTCTTTCACCCTCCTACGCTGAGGGGTCAAGTGCACCTTGGGACTCTCAGTAGGGCTCTGCTGTTGAGTATCTGCAGTATGGGATGTAGATTCTCGTTGGATGGCAGGGCTAGGTCACTCGAGATGTCGCTGATGCTGGAAGCTAAGCACCTGCTTCACGTCGACCTGGAGAATATCTGCCTAGAAAACATCCAGACGTGTATTCTCATTGCGAACCTGTGCGCCTGCCACTCCAATCCCAGGTCTGAGGCCCTCTACTTCCGCAAGTACTCCTCGCAGCAAATACTTGCAGCCGGGTTTTAACATTGAGCAGGCATCGCCAACAGCATGGCTCAGATAATGGGCCTCAACACATCGGCCAATGCCGGCTCTGTGGTCATGTGCGAAGTGAGTAAAAGAGTATGGTGGACCTTGTTTATGGCCGACCGCTGGTGCTCTTCAGGGATAGGCTTGCCTCGTCAGATCAAGGACATCGGAGGTATAGTTGACTTGCCCGTGGACGAAAGCGTGTTTCACTCTCTGTCAACCGAGCAGGAGAGCCTTGAGGGAGTCTGGAAGCCTGGACTATGGGCTCAGATGATATCGCTGGTCCAGCACTTCGGCCCTATCCAAGATCTTAATCGCCGCAGCGCTTTAGGAGACGTAGACGGCGATGAGCTGGATCGGGAAGTAAGACACATTTCACAGCAACTCGAGCTTTGGGAGATGATGCTCCCCGCGGAATCCAAGATGACAGAGTCGAATCTTCACCTCCACCAGGCGAAAGGAACCGGAGGGGCCTTCGTCGCCTTACATCTAGGATACCACCACTACTCAACTCTGCTCTACTTTCGGTTCCTCGAGGATCAGCGCGCTGTGACGGACCTGGGAAAATGGTGTATCATGCGTTGCAAACATCATGCCTCTGCATACAGCGGCTTACTTCGCCTGGCACGTGGACAAGCCGGCTGCGAGGCAGTTTATCCTACGGTCGGTCACATGGCTGTGGTGTCATCGTCCGTTCTCCTTCACACCCTTCTCTTTGGCGATGAGAATGAGCTTGAAAGGGCGCGGCAGGAGCTCAATGCCAACTTTGAGGCTCTCGTTGAGCTGAGGCAATATTGGCCCAACATAGCCTCTATGGTAAGTCCAGGCAGTCTTGTCAGAGATGCCGAGCGCTAATGGCGTGTAGATTCAGCGCCTAGTTACCTTTCAGAATATCTGTCTGTTATCAGTGGAACACCAAACACATCGGCTCGATGGATGGATGGTGCGGTTCTTGATCGAGCACTCCCTACCGCTGGAGGAAAAGGAAATCCAAACGCTACCGTTAGGCTTAGAGATGGCACCCGACAGCTTGTTCACGATGACCCAAGAATTCACTCAACAAGGGAGGTACACCAACTTTGAGACTCCGACCCATGATGTCAACGAGGGCACGTAAACGTCTACCCGTGGAAGCATCGGGTCTTTGAGATGCTTAAGTTGTGGAAGAAAAAGTGTTTTTTTGAAGTCGTAATAGTAGCAGCAGCGCTTCAGAGCCAGCCGCACTCCTAGTAGTAAACGTCTACAGGCCAGATCCATCAAGGCCACGGAGTAATAATAGTCACGGGAGTAACGCGAGAAGTCCACAACAGAATGTATCATCACCTTTATCGAGAACTGTCGTAGCAAGTCCAAACTCTAACTATCTACCCGTCCCGTTTCTGTTCTCCATCATACCATTCATGTCTGAATGTGGGGAGGTTTGCGGGGAAGGTATCGCAGGGGACGGGAATGGCGCGACGTGAGTGGCTCTTGACCCGGAGGCGTCACCTTGCCACGCTTTTGAGCTTCCCTTGCAACCCCGCGATGTAACGCCTGGACATCTTTCCCCGCGTGCAAGATTCTCGGAGCAGATATCCCCGTGTTTATGGTGGAAAATAGCGGCATGGAAGGCACAGGGGAAGAGGCTGCGTTGCATGGTCTGACGGCATTCCAGCTTCCTGTACTATTGTAAGTCGCCCTCGGTCCAAGCTCCAAGATCACGAGCTCGTTTTACCGCTTCTTGTTACAACTATAAATGCTGGGCTCGTGTCGCTCCTAACGGAAACGATCTTGTGATTCTTCACAGCTTTCTTGTCTTCCATCTTCTCCTCCGCCAAACTCAACATGAAGCCGACGCAACTTCTGTCATCGCTCGCCTACGGCCTACTTATGTCCCGGGTTCAAGCAGCGGAAGTAAAGTCTCTCATCAAGAGAGCACCCGCCCCTTTCAGCAACTTTACCAACAACGTAGTTTTCAAGCCTCGCAGCGACTACACTAGTTGGAAGACCATATACGGTCGCTCGGTGCAGCTACCCGACGACTCCCTCCTCGTCACCTGGGAAGACTACGCCCCTGAGCCGCCGTTGGCACACTTCCCCATCTGGAAGTCCGTCGACGGCGGCGCAACTTGGTTCGACTTTGTCAACGTCACGGACCAGGTCAATGGCTGGGGTCTGCGTTATCAGCCTCATTTCTTCACACTCCCTCAGGACTTGGGCGAGTACAAGGCCGGGACCATTATCCTTTCCGGCATGTCGCTTCCCGCCGACTTGAGTGAGGCCTGGCTGGACATGTACACCAGTGTTGATGGCGGTAGGACTTGGAAGTTTGCGAGTCATGTTGTCTATGCGCCGGGGCCTGAGACTGTCACCAACGGGGACAGAGCCGTCTGGGAACCTTTTCTCCTGGTCCATGACAACCAGCTCGTCTGCTACTTCTCCGACCAGCGCGATCCCAAGCACGCCCAGAAGCTGGCCCACCTTGTCACAAAAGATCTCAAAACCTGGTCCACCCCTGTCGACGACGTTGCCCATTCAACTTACGAAGATCGGCCGGGAATGGCCACCGTTGCGCACATCAAATCGACAAACAAGTACATCATGACCTACGAGGTGTGCGGCCTGCCTGGATGCCCGAGCTACTACAAAGTCTCTTCTTCCCCATACACCTTCGGTCAGGCACAGGAGCACCCGATCCTCTCCAACACCACAAACGTCTCGCCAGGCTCATCTCCATACGTCATCTGGACGCCTCATCCAGGGCGTAGCGACGGCTCGGGGCTGGTTATCATGAATGGCTCTGGACGGGAGGAAGTTTTCGTCAATGAGGATTCGGCCGAGCCTGACGGATGGAAGATGGTGACAGTGGGCCAGTGGTCGGCGCACTCACGCGCTTTGCAACTTATCAACGTCAAGGGAAAGAAGAAACTGATGATGACCAATGCCGGGAACATGAGAACCAATGCTGACAACTACGTCGTGGTTGGTGTTGTCGAGATTCCCACCTAAGTTGGATGGAAAACATGAGTATCAAGACAATTTTAACTTGAGTATTGTTCACAGTCGGCATCCTGTTTGCAATAAAACTGCAGGGCATGGCTTTATCCAGTCTTTTTTTCTTAGGCTTATTTCTACATCATCAATAAACATCTACTACGTCTCTCCTCGGTAGCTACCAATACCCTGCTCCTCACGCACATCAACCCTTGAATACCTGGTAGGCTAGTGATGTAATTACCTTGCCATCAATTCCCTGATCCTATCGTTTGGCGCTCTTCCAGTCATATGTGGGGATGGCGGATACAGTTCACCGTACAGTAGCGCCGGGTAATCAGCCATTGATGTGCGTTCAAAGCCGGTCATGGATGATCTAGGTCCCGAATTAGAAGGATTAGGCCAAACGTGCAGCATGGTTACAGCAGCTATCAGCAGACTTTCCTTCATATGTGGCTTCGGCCTTCATCTCCATTCCTGTCCTCCTTCTTCATTTTCACCGTGTGTACTTTTCCAGTCACAATCTGTCGCAATGTCGCCCTCCTCTCAGATTCCACACCTCGTTCTAACCTCGACGTCCAAGCAGCTCGTTGTAAATGGCCGTCCGTTTCTCATACTGGGCGGCGAGCTTCAAAACTCGTCGCTCTCCTCTGCTGAGCACATGGACACAGTATGGCAGAGTCTAGTCGATACCAACTACAACACCATCCTCGGCAGTGTCACATGGGAAACGACCGAGCCGATTGAGGGCCAGTTTAACTTTGACGAGCTCGACAAGGTCATTCTCGGAGCTCGAAGGCACAACCTCCATCTGATTTTGCTCTGGTTCGGATCCTTCAAAAACGGTTCAGCCTCTCATCTGCCACGACACAGAATGTTACAACTAATATCTCCTAGGCATGTCTACTTATGCGCCAGCATGGGTAAAGAGTAATCCGACCCGCTTTCCTCGAGCAAAGCTCCGCAAAGCAGGCGGCGTCGTGAAGACTGCGGACGTCCTATCCATATTCCATCCCAATGCCAAGGAAGCAGATGCCACGGCCTTCAGCAATCTCATGAATCACATCAAGGAGATTGATGAGACACATTCCACGGTCATCATGGTTCAAGTAGAGAACGAGGTCGGCTTGTTGGGTGATTCACGGGACGCTTCCCCTGAAGCCAACGCGGCCTTTTCCGATCCTGTTCCAGAAGATTTGGTCAATTTTCTCGGGACGGAGTGGGCAGATCTTCATCCTGACCTTAAGGCTCATCTACCTGATATCGACTCGAAAGATTTCACCAAACGCCTGGGTAAAAATTGGGAAGTCGTCTTTGGAAACGGACCTAAAACCGATGAGATATTCATGGCATACCACTACGCGAACTATGTCAATCATGTCGCAGCGGCGGGTAAAAAGTCACACCCACTTCCGCTCTTCACCAATGTCTGGATGAACTACGTCGGCGAAGACTCTGACAACGACTTCTCCACCATGGTTGGTGGCGGAGGTCTTCCTGGTGACTACCCGTCGGGCGGCGCTACAAGCAACGTGCTTGACATCTGGCAGAGATTTGCGCCGGATTTGGACTTTATCTCGCCCGATGTGTACTTCAGTAACTACACAAGTACATGTACAAAGTACAGACACCGCGGCCAGCCACTCTTCATCCCGGAGCAGCGACGGGACGCGTATGGGGCTCGAAGAATCTGGGTGGCATATGCATCTTTTGCCGCACTGGGCACGTCTCCATTCGGGATTGATACACTAAGTCCAGAGACGAGTGCGTTTACCAGGTCTTACAAACTGTTGTCTTCAGTCTCGGACATTGTGCTCGAAGCCCAGACTCGACCAGGGTCAAGCATAGGCTTCTACTTCGATGAAGTGCCGCAGAATGCACCCGACACAGCCAAGCCAACTGTGCACCGCTTTGGAGATTACGAACTCACGATCGACCGCTGCTTTGTGTTTGGCAAAGCGGGCCCCGCCGAGGGCATGGTCATTCACCAAACAGGAGGCAAATTCCTCCTGATAGGTTGGGGTTTCAAGGTGCAAGCTCGCGCTTCGTCCGCGAAGGCGACGTTGACTGGAATCCTCCGTTTTGAGGAGAAGACGGCGCAAGGCTGTTCATCCGGCCAGCTAAGGACGCTGAGGATTCTAAATGGTGATGAAACTAGGGGGGGGCTTTTTGCCATGATGCCGAACGACGATCCCGACTACGGTGGCTTTCCAATTTGTGTTACCATCCCGGCAAACACAATGATTGCAGAAGTAGAGTTTTATCACATAGAGTAGCAGTGATTCCAAAGAGTTGAATCTTTTGACATAGAATTCCGGTTCCTATCAATACCCCTACGCTTATTGTAGGGTCCGTATCTCTGGATTTAGGTCTCAACCTTGCAATAAGGGGCAAATCCTTCGGTCCTAATCTAGAGGGAGGTAGCTGTAGTAGATGACTTGCCTTTCAATGATACAGAACCATCTTAGAACTCTCAGATGGGAATACTTGTAACCATCCACTAACGCCTGCTTAGCGGTCAACTTTGTCAAGGATGCGGTTGCAGCTATCACGAGTTCAAAAAGCACGGATTCTTTCCACAATTTGAGCATCATATTAACCCAATGCTCTCAAAGTTACTTAACATATATTTTCAAGCTGTCTAAGTCAAAAGCTAAAATCCAGCTTTTCTAGGTCTCACTCATTCACTAACAACGTAGTGTTTCCATTGTACCCCAGAAATAACGTTCTTAGTGGTAACTAGAAATCTGGTATCCAATAGTCCATGCACTCCTCCGTCGTTGACGCCAAAGACGCTCGTGTAGGTATCGCATGTTTTATACCAGGTCCAGACGGGCTTATTTGTAGTTGAATCAATTGGCGCGTTCTCGTTAGAAACGTTGAAATTTCTAGGGCGATTTTAGCGAGTAGCTTCCCAGTTCCGCAACTGATGAGTTTGTGGTTAGCTGTCGAAACGAAGCACGAGATATCAACACTCTACATGCACTCCATATCATCGGGAAGGTGAGCAAGAGTCAACGTTCTCTTCGGCTATCGCCCAAGGAACGAGCAGATAGGTCTCCAGGATTTGCCAAGAAGCTCGCTCATTTCGGTCGTCCGCTCGAAATCAGCAGTAAACTATAACCTACTACTTACTACTCAGCTTTAACTGTTAGAGTCACGATGTCCAGAATGAAAATTTATATGAAGTTTGACCTAGGTAGCTTGGGTTAGTATAGAAGATATATGAACGAGCTTGTTATAATATTTAAGATACCTCCCGTAGAAACGGTTGATCTAACACAATAAAAAGACATTTTGCCATGGTATCAGGATTGGTTCCGTGGTCTAGCTGGTTATGGCATCTCGTTAACACCGAGAAGGTCCCCGGTTCGAGCCCGGGCGGAATCACTTTTTGTCTTACTCTCTTTGCCTTGAAAGACCTGAGCGCACCTAACTGATTCTTTTTGACCCAAATTCACAGGAGCTACCCCATATCGCACTAAAGATACTGAAGTGCAGACCGTTCTTAGTCGGCATGTAAGAATTACCCTCGCTGTCCTGGCATCTTCCGTTTGGCGGCCCGCTCTATTAAGGGCGCGTTTCTACTGCTACAAGGTGAAAACAGTTTGCCGCCGTAATCCAAGCATCTCATAAAGCCAATGCTTCCACGGTGGCCTAACCCTTCGCCCTACTAACATCAGTCCTCGTTCCGTACTGATTTATGCCTCATACCTGAGCTGACTAAGAGGGGTTGGTGGACATATACTGCTGCCTAGCGCATAGGTATATAACCACACTCATCTCCCAGAAACATTTGACCTGCGCACGTATCGCGTCATCACAAAGCAGGTCAGCTTCATCATGACTTTGAATCAAGTCCCACGCGAGATCCGGCAAAAGATCTTCGAATGGGTCATATACACACCAGTCATACCGCCAGTCTCCCCATCGTCAAGCCAGGAAGGGCGACAAAGGCTGTCGAAGAACGCATTCACCGGGAGCGGAGTATGGCAGCTTCCGCCACAAAGGCCTGCGATCCCTCTACTCCTCGTCAACAAGCAATTTTATAGCGAGGTGCAGCATGTCCTTCAGCGCGCTCCCACGAATTACCACGTCGACATTATGTTCGTAAAAGACTCGGGCCTTTGGACGACCTGGTCTCTGCCAGTGCTCCCTCGAGCCCAGTATATCGACTCTGTACACGCCACAGTGCGACTCTTCGACCCCACTGATGACCTCAGTGCTAGCTTCCAGCACAGCCTGAGCTTCCAGACTGGCTGCGGAGGGCCAGAGACTGGTATCTGGTCTTTCTACAGTCTGATCACAACACTCCTCACGAATGGGCCCGGATATCTGGGGTTTACAGGCCGAGACCTAACCTACAGCTGCAAAGCTCGATACGCCATCAAAAGCATTGTCGTTGATTTTGTTGCCCCGACGGACGGTGCCCCTCATAGGAGCGTTGTGACGAGAGAGAAGGAACTCGGGGTGAAGACCCGAGAGTTACCGGACAGGTTCCTTCATGACAGCTCAATTCCACCCGAAAGGCGGCTTGCGCAGTACTTGGCCAAGAATCTGGACAGGGTCCGGGACCTTGACTATTATACTATGAACTATGGCACAGTTCTCTACGAGGGCATAGCAGAGGACATTGTTTTTCTAGTAAACGGAAAGGAGTATCGGCGGATTGATATGGAGCAATCATATCAGGAGCTCGAAATCAAGTTCTGGGGAACCACGCCTGAAGACATCTTACTGCGGAAGAAGAGATATCAAGAGTGGAGATGTTGGTTAGACGAGAGGAGACGACGAATGAAGGAAGGTCTCGTGCTAAACGATGAGAATCCTGTCCCATATATTATATAGGACACTTAGTTGCACGCTGTGCATGTGACCTTCAAACAGAAACTCGGTGCTGACATGTTCCAATCCCAGTCTCATAGTAGGGCAGGCATCTTGTTTCCTAAGTAATATCTACTCCACCTTCACGGTTCATTCAGGCTTACCAAGTACCTAGCTTCGCTAATAGCACTCGGAATCCGGTCGGTCGCACAAGGAAATAAACAAGTCCACGCACCTTCCACGGGGAAGTGCTCTTCTCCCTTGTGGTAGCCACAAGTTACTTAGATTATGCTAGAGTACCTCCTCATACAGAGCGTGGTGCCGGATCGCGTCACGATAGACCTCTGTAGGAGCTACTAGAGAATCCCGAGACATTGTGTCTGGGTTTGTGATAGCAGGATCTACAGAAAAAACATCCAGTGGTTCTCTATCTATTGCTAGCTCCCTCGGTAGGGACTACTGGAGAATCCCGAAGGTTGGGCTCGTCTCAAGTTGGAGACGTCGGGATCTCTGTGGGGACAGTTGGAGAATCCCGAAATGTTATCTCACGGTCCAAGACTCACCCCCGACATTCCATCGCGATAGCAGCCTTGGCAACCTTGGGACTAAGCTCTTTAAGGTCTTTCAAACATGGTCTCTGATATTCAAGCTCCTACCTAACAATGCACGAGAGCGGAACTGCGAACTTGAGGGTAGTCGAGACTCCAGAAACCCCTCCCCCGACAAGCCCCAGTGGTTGGGATGGCTCGCTCTAGCTTCGAATCCACGAAAAGCTGCGGAGATAGAGAAGCGATCTACCTCATGTACGTACTATCAGTTCAGTAGCTCATACCACAGCTTTGATACATAAGGGCCCTTTAGAAGCTTCGATCTGTGCTTTGTTTTGTACAGCAATACCGTACAACAGGGACCTCAATACTGTCTCTTTAATTTCACACACCCACTACCTTGAAACACAACGAGTACCAACAGTCATGGCTCAGTCTGAGAAGTCCGTCAGGGAAGAGGTATTGCCTATACCGCTGGAGAAACCGTGGTACAAGCAAGGTCACTTACTGAGATTGAACTACATTATTTTATCTCTCGTGTTGTTCTGTAAGACAATCCCCATCTCAACTAACAATTGCCGTCTTCTAACCTCAACAGCTTCTGCAAATGGCTATGACGGCTCTATCATGGGTGGTCTGCTGGCCTTGGATACCTGGAACGAGTTCATGGACCATCCGACTGGCACGTACCTCGGCTGGATTGCTGCCATCTACTGGCTTGGAAATGGCTTCTTCTTTCCTGTGGCTGCATGGGTGTCGAACCGGTATGGCCGCAAGCCAGGTATCTTGATCGGCTACATATTTCTCGTTGCCGGCATTGGTATGCAAGCCTCAGCCAAGAACGAGAAGATCTTCAGCATTGCTCGTTTGTTTCTCGGCACAGCGGGTGCCTGGTTCGGCAACTCTGCTCCGCTCCTCATCAACGAAATCGCCCATCCGAAACACAGGTCCATCGCAAGTGCCTTCTTCATGTGTGGCTGGCATGTGGGGGGCAGTGTGAGCGCCTGGATTACCTTTGGATGCCGCAATATTCCCTCTGACTGGTCGTGGCGTATCCCGGTTACCCTTCAGATTCTCATCCCCCTGGTCGCCTTGCCTGGCTTTCTTCTGGCTCCTGAGAGTCCGCGTTGGCTCATCAGCGTAGGCCAAACTGAAGAAGCAACGGAAATTATTGCAAAGCATCAGGCCGGAGGAGATAAAGAAAGTCCCCTCGTGACTTCCCAAGTTCGCGAAATCGAGGAGACAATCACCATGGAGAAAGAAGCATCCGTCAGCGCATCGTACATGCAGATGTTCCGTACACCTGGAAATCGGCATCGCTTTTTTATATCTGCGAGTCTCGGCCTGTTTACCCAGTGGTGTGGAAACGGCATTGTTTCGTACTACCTCCCCCTCGTTCTATCGTCGGTGGGCATCAAGACAGTGACGGAGCAGGCGCTCATCTCGGCTTGCATGAACGTCTGGAACCTTCTTTGGTCTGTGGGTGCGTCGATGTGCGTTGATCGACTAGGCCGTCGCTTTCTCTTCTTGACATCTGCCAGCGTCATGTTGGTGAGCTTCGTTGCCGTTACTGGCCTGAGTGGCTCATTCGCGGAAACTGGTTCTTCGAAAGTTGGCCTTGCTATCGTCCCCTTCCTTTTCATCTTCTACGCAGGCTATGATATTGCTCTGTAAGTATCCCATTCCTGGTATCCACGGCGTTGTCTACTCGGTCGGCTAACCCCAATAGCACTCCTTTCTACACTGCATATCCCTGCGAAATCTGGCCACTTGGTCTACGCTCAATGGGTCTCAGCGTGACATGGTGTTCATCCGTTGTGGCTCTTTTCTTTAACACATTTGTCAATGCCATCGCGCTTGAGGCTCATCAGTGGAAGTACTATTTTGTTTTCATTGCCGTTTTGGTCCTTCTCTTGGTCACCGTGTATTTCGCATACCCCGAAACTCGCGGTTACACCCTGGAACAGATTGCAACTGTGTTTGATGGCCCTGATGCAGTGCACTCCTCTGTTGTCATCACTTCAGCGTCAACAACAATGGACCCAGGAAAGGTTGACTTGGCCGATGGTGCTGATAACTAGGTGGGAAGAACTTGCTTCAGATCAGTCTTGCTGAGCGAATTGAAGATCTTGAAACCTGTACTTAGCACTGTGAGTATTGGCTTATCATTCAATACATGACCACTAATGGTAGCATGTAAACTACATCGGAATATATGATGCGGACATTGGTGCAGCGGGAAAGTCCGACTTATCCTATACATTGAAGCAGCCCGTTGAGGATTCGCTCAGGATCGAGATAGCCCAGTCCCTCTCATGTATTGTAACTCAAGAGAGCACAGGGGGGACCCAATACCAAGACTTTAAAAAGATTTCTTGTAGCGAAAGATCAAACCGAAGAAATGACGCGTCCGACTCGATCTTGAAGTAAACACGTCGACAACGTCTACGCAGATATATTCGTGCTGGAGCCGACAGACACCGAAGCCAGCATTAATAGCGGATTTGTCTTTCACCCCAGTTTTACGAATGCATTTAGAGTATAGATCATCGATATCAGAAACGAGGACGAGGCGCAGTGTGGAAGCACGGTGAGTAGGATTCACCGGTCGGAAGAGCAGGAGATCCCAATATCTAAACTCGGGGTGTTCATTTTAGCACGTGCGCACATCTGACGATGTTTGGATCTGCCTGATGCGGAGCCTGGAAAATGGAGCACTTTCGCGTTTGACGTTTCGACTTATCCAAGAAGAGTAAACCTCATGAAGATCAGAAACATTCAAGACACGAAGTAGACGGTCAAGTCAACATTTATCGGCCTATACAGGAGACCGTCTTTCCATTTCGGCTACCGTTTGGACCTATTTCTCTGTTCTGTTACAATGGTCGGGGTGCATTCCCAAACAGGACTGTGCGCCAAAACCACATGCCAAGGAGTCGATCGCTTGCCGGCTCCCGTCATGACATTGCCGTGGGGCACAAGAACGAGGAGTGCCTGTCGCGCGGGCCAATCAAACTCGCAGGCCATACGAACACAGCCTCGAATGGCCTGACACACGGCGGGCAGCAGGGGAATAAACCGGGCGAGCCGTGAGCCAGCGCCGTCCACAACGCTCTCGTGTGCGTAGCATCGACAAACACGAGCCCACAGACAGGCAAGGCAGTACAGGCAGTGATGACGGGTGAAATGCCACTGAAATTGCCCGCCAAATGATGCCGGCGATGGAATCGACTTCTGCCACGTCCATCACAGGGCTGTGCATCGAAGCTCACCGGAAGGGTCGCGTTTCAAAGAGACTCGACCCCGCCCAAAGTCATCTCGAGTCTCGGTTGGCCGTCCATCCTTCGATCCTTCAGCATGGGGTCATTTTGCATTTGGGCTGACCCTGCAGCTGAGGCCGGGGAGCTGCGCCTCCACCAGCAAAACCGTCTCGGGTGTCGATTCTCGTATTGGCTGACGCGGGTGACATGCTCCCTCGCTCGCCGTTGTTGCATTTCTCTTCTTTCTTATCTCGCGGCGTCCCTTTTCTGGATTCCGACGATTCCTTGACCGGCATCCATCCATTCCAATGGGACTCGACTCGAGATACTGAATCGCAACTCCCCTCCACGCTCGTTTTCGCCTCGACTTCTTTTCTCGCCCGGCCGCCGAGATGAGGTTCTCGTTTGCGGCAGTACTTGCTACCCTCTGCTTCTTCTCCTCCGTCCTCCCCTCCGTCACGGCCGACCGCATCCTCGAGTCCAACTCGTTGAATAGCTGCCAGGATGAGTCCGCCTTCTCCGCCAGCCTCTTCAACATGGTCATCACGCCCAACAACTCGATGGTGACCTGCCGGGTCATCGCGACCGTCTCGGTCCAAGGAAGCATT
This sequence comes from Neonectria ditissima, assembly GCA_001305505.1. NCBI lineage: Eukaryota > Fungi > Ascomycota > Sordariomycetes > Hypocreales > Nectriaceae > Neonectria > Neonectria ditissima. The sequence continues at coordinate 9,617 of LDPL01000021.1, read as the reverse complement.
GTCTTCGACGTCGCGCTGAACATATACGGCTATCAGTACATGACCAAGGTCATCAATCCTTGCAGCGAAGAATACAAGCTGCCTGGTTTGTGCCCCATGTCGCCCGGCAACATCGACTCGACGTTCAGTTTCCCGCTGGGCGATGCGCTGGACTCGGTGCCCGGCATCGCCTACACCATCCCCGACTTGGACGCCATGGTCCGCGTCTTCGTCAACTTGACCGACACGCAAGAAAGCGTCGCCTGTGTCGAAGCCGCCTTTTCGACGGGCAAAACAGTCGAGTCGGTCGGTGTGAAATGGGCTACCGCCGTCATTGCGGGACTCGGCCTCGTATCCGCCGCTGTCGTCTCTGCTCTCGGCCACAGCAATGCTGCCGCCCATCTTGCCGTCAACGCCATGTCTCTTTTCGGCTACTTCCAAGCCCAGGCTATCATTGGCCTCACGGGCATCAAGATGCCTCCCATAGTGCAGGCCTGGACCCAGAACTTCCAGTGGTCGATGGGCATCATTCAGGTCGACTGGATGCAAGACATTTTCACCTGGTATCAGCGTGCCACCGGTGGCACACCCGCCACTCTCCTCAGCTCCCTCACCACATCTTCCGTCCAGGTCGCGAAGCGCTCCCTCGAATTCATCCCCGAAGGTGCTTCGTACTTGGTCGATCGCGGCGTTGCCATGATGTCGAAACGAAACAACGTCAAGTTGGACAACGGCTCTTACATCGTCTACGGGATTCAGCGCGTGGCGTATCGCTCCAAGATTGAGACGACGAACCTCTTTCTCACCGGCCTCGTCATCTATTATTTCTTCGTTCTGCTCACCATTGCCATCGTCTCTCTGTTCAAGGTCGTTTGTGAGCTATGTATCAAGCAGGGATGGTTAAAGGGCGACAAGTTCATCGAATTCCGAAGCGGCTGGCTCACCATCCTCAAGGGCATTCTTTTCCGGTTAACCCTCATCGGCTTCCCCCAGATGACCATCCTTTGTCTCTGGGAGTTTACCCAAGTCGACTCGCCTGCCTTGGTCATTCTTGCCGTCATCTTCTTCTTCGGTATGCTCATCACACTCGGCTGGGCAACGTTCCAGGTCATCCGCCTTGCGCGTTCGGAAAATAACCCGGCCTACGTCCTCTTCTCAAGTCCTCAGGTCCTGAACAGGCTTGGATTCCTTTATGTTCAGTTCCGTGCCTCCGCCTATTATTTCATTATACCCATTCTTTTTTATACCATCATCAAAGGGATGTTCATTGCGTTCGGCCAGCACAATGGAGTCGTTCAAGCTGTTGCGCTCATTATCATCGAAGTAGCGGCTCTTATTGCCTCCAGTGTTTTACGGCCATGGATGGATAAACCCACCAATTCTTTCAACATTGCCATCCATGTTCTCAACTTTCTTAACGCCATCTTCCTCCTCATCTTCACCAATGTCTTTGGAGCTCCGAACATGGCCGCTGCCATTGTCGGTATTGTGCTCTTCATCGCCAATGCCACCTTCTCCCTGGTTCTATTACTTATGGTCATCATATCAAGTGCCCTGGTGTTCTGGAGAAGGAACCCGGACGCCCGCTATCGTTTCATGGCTGACGACCGTACGTCATTCATGAAGTCTCAGACTCAACTTGACAACACCAACGAGTTGGATGCCCTTGCTGCCACCGCTCGTGGTGACAAGGCTAGTTACGGCTCGCACACCGACTTTCATCAGGACGACGATTCTTTTTACTCAGACTCCATCAGCCACCAACCAAACCCCGATCATCACAACAACGGAACTCTTGCAGCCGCCAGCCGCTCCCAGGTTTCGCTCGACCATGCTAGGTCTAGACAGGCACCACGCTCTCCAGTGAATCCTTCACTACCTCTGTTCCCCGCTGAAGGCCAACGGCTGGCTCCAAACCCTAGGTAATCACGTCGGTTTGTATAAAGGTTATTCAGCATTATTGGGCGTCAAACAACCGGAATAAAGCAGTCACTACCCTCCTCTGGATGAAGAGCAGATGCCAGCTTGCAGGCCGCGAAAACGCGACACGGATGTATGCATGCTACACAGGACAACACTATTCGTGAGAGTCTCAGAATGACATCGGGATATAATTTGCAAGTCCTACTGACGTTTCGTTGTCAGTATTTGAGATGTGATGGGGCCCTGCCAGAAGCTTGGTAGTGACGGGATATGGTGTCTGGAATGGCGTCTTCCCCTGGAAATGGGGTTCTTTGAGGTACCTGTGAGGCACCTCACACAACAACAAGTCTCAGTATCTATCACAGTCGGGGTGAACTTTGTAAGAAAAAGTTTGTGCCAAACATGGAAAGTAATGAATGACGCGGCACAGTGCAAGTGCAGCCAAATGTATGGAACAGCGGAGCATGTTTCGTTCGTATTTATAGAACCCAGACGGGATCAAGGGTTAAAACTGTCTGGAGCTTGAAAGCGCGATCTACCCAGACTACGATCGTAATCATTTGACATGCTTGTATCTGGCCGTCCGCTCTTTCAAGCTGTGTTGCTGCTACGACAAGGTCAGAAAGGAACAGTTGACATTGATCATAGTGATATAACCTCTGTTCTGGCTGCCCTGGGTACATACGACCATAGCTCTTAGAAAACACGGGATCCCGTCCGCTCTCCCCTAGTTAAACTGAGAAGCGGCAGATTAGTACTCGGGTCGGTGACGACCGGGGAATCCCTGCTGTTGTATGTTTTTTTGCCATTTCCAGAACTTCAGTCGCATCTCAGTTTCACGTTTTACATGAGGTTCGCTTTGTTTTTGTCGCATTTAGCCCTACTTAGGAGGGGTTCGTGGTCCGCAAGGGGTGTTCGTCTTTTGCGACAGTTTTTGTATTGTGACCCCTCGAGGGAGGGGATTTCTGTTGCGACGCACCATGTATGTATCAACTTATGCTAATGTTTCTAGTACCCCTCTTCCTCTAAAGAGACATTACGACTCTCTTTAAGTATAACTTTATCTTTTAGTGAGATGCTGGGGTCATTGCTGCTTGTTCTAAAAAGCAGACGCTATGCTTAGCATGGCTTACTGATAATGTTTCCTACTTCCGCGTAGCGGTTAGCTGTATCAAGAGCGCAGCTGCTACGATCACGAGTTCAAAAAAACGAGAACCCCCAGAACGGCTTCTCTACATACTTCTAATCTTATCACAGTACTCACTGGCTACCAGTTGGTGATTGCCGTTTACCAACATGCAGAACTGGGTCTCAGAATTGAGATCAACAGCTGTAATAATGGTGTATGCTAAGGCAAATACAAGAACAAGAAGATTACCGCCGCAACATTTACAAGACAACGTACTTCACATGACTATATAGCAGAACGAATTAGCTCTGACATACAGCATCAATGATAACTGTTGAGAGAGTCCATTGTTTTTGTACATGGACCTAGAGGTCCGCCCCTTTCTCTTCCTCGCTCGGCTGCTCCGTTGCTTCCGATACCAGATAATCAACAGCTTCGTAGAAGAATACTCGGATCTTGCTTAAGAATAATCCGGCTGCCGTTAAAATCTCTTCGGCGACGTCGTTGATATCCATCAAAGTCGAGTGACAAGTTTTCGAAGGAGCCTTGTCGTGGTTATCGTCGTCGGCATGGGCGTCATTCTCAACCACCACCTCTAGGCCTGTGTTAAGGACACTGTAGGCCCCCTTCAGGCTACCACAAGCGTGTATGGGGTATCCGGGGCAGGGGTAGTCGCATTGGTTGTCGTCAAGCAACAAGAGGCGAGATGGTTAAGTGTCGGCGCAGTAACATCGGTTTACCTGCGTTATCGCGACAGCCTTCCCCTCCTGTCGACATCGACTCCCGCACACACCCGAAGAGACGAAACTCTGCTGCCCATGGCTCAACGCAGCCGAGAGGCTGAGCGATTCGAAGCAGCCTTGTGATGTATGCCGGCCTAGTATCGGAGTCGTGGAGGGGTTTTGCGTGGGCTGCATCTGACCGGCAGTCGCAAGCGTGACCCAGAGGAGGAGGGCTGTATAGATCATGCTGAAGGTTGCCATTGAGGCGTTGTTAAGAGATTGCGACCGGCGAAGAAGCGGGTTTTCAGATCGTCTATTCACAAGGTCTTGGCAAGGGGTTGGAGGGTAAAGAAGACGTGCTCGGGTATTTATTCGCAAGTTGCTTGCCTGAGGCGCAAGAAGGATTCGATCCCTGTGGCCCTGCAATCTTAAGCCGACCCACTCAGTCTCGGCCCTTACTGTTGTGGTGTTGGTCTTATGTCCGAGTAGAGCTTACATATTATGTATTCAAGCGTAAAAGTCTTGTCATCTATCATCTTTTCTGATGCTTGGCGTATAACGACGCTAAAGTAGTGTTGATGGCTCGTCGATCTTGCCAACTTTCTATCCTATCAACAAGCTCGAAAACCGAGACATCTTCGGTTACCTGTTGAGGCTGAGACCGGAACATCTTTTTCTTCTTTCTGTAGGTGAAGGATATAGAAGGAGCTTGGCCTTCCGCCGTAGCGATGAGAATTTTGACGACCCGCCAAAAGACATCTCCGTCGATCCTACCCCATTGGCTCATATAGTCATTAACGAGAGTATGCAGGTAGTCCGCCCGAACATAAGGTTCCCTCGTCAAGAGATCTACGCAATCCCATGCCTTATTCATGACTGCGCATGAAACTGCTTGTTTCCAGAAGGGTGAGTCGGAAGGCTTGATGTGACTTGAAAGCAACAACAGAAGCTCTCTGTTACTTTTTATTATTGCATGGTAAATGGGGTTCTCTTCTTGACTCCCATCGTTGGTCTCAAGCGGAAGATGGCCCATGTTGCCGAAAATTGCGCCAGCGTCGAATAGTATGCGAGCGAGGATGACTGAAGTGTTGAGATCAACATTGTTCGAAGTCATGGCAGTCGACACCGGCGAATGGACCTGGTGAGACATGCTCACTGAGATCTCACATCCAGCAGAATTGGGGTCGGCGCCGTTTGCCAAAAGAAACCGGACTATGCCGATCTTGTTGGCGAAAGTATCTGAACGATGTGACCCTTCAATGGCACACAGAAGAGGCGTAGAAGATGTTCGGAGGAACGATGGTGCGCACTTGGGACAAGTAATAGCAGAAGGTCCCGGGTTGACTTCCGCACCGGCGGCAACCAGAGCCCATACATACAAGAGGCTCATTACTCTCCCAAGCTGCGAAAGTCAAAACAGACATGTTTGGTTGTTCTTTGTCTATACAGCCGGGGAGGTACCTCCGTACGTTGGGCTTTGCTCCGTATTGCAAGAGCGAGAAGACACAGTCAAGCTCGATAGAAGACGCGATTGCTACTGAGAGGGGTGTCCGAATACCACTTACGTCATGCCTGCGGGTGTTTGGATCTACTCCCTTGAACAGGGCATCGCGAACACTCAAGCCGCTTTCCGCTTTGATGATCTTGATGTCGAGCCATTCTCTATCCCTTTCGCTCAGGAGCGCCCTTCGGGCATGGGCTTCGCGAATCAACCTCAAATTGGGGCGGGCTAACGATGAGACGGTCTTCATGTCTTTCATGTCTTCGACACCATTGGTTGTGAGTTCAGGTTTTGCAACATGAGAGCTGCCAGGATTTGCAGCTCTCTGGTTTTGAAGAGCTTTCTCATCAAATTGACAAAGTAATCTAGTGTCTTTGGGAGGGTGGTGAGCTTGGGCCGCCATCCCATAAGAGCGCTTGTCCTTCTGAACAGGTCCCGGGGCAGCTTGTGTGTCGTCTTTGCCCCGCGAATAGAGAGTAGTAGGCGTATTGAGAGAATCCTCGTCTATTCGTAGACTACTCGCCCCGGTCGATAGTGTAAGCGTGGGACTGGGTAGATGATCCTCCGGTGAGGTGTTCACCACCGCGTCGGACTTGTCGGATCCTTTGGAAGTTCTTGACATCGACGAAGCTAACCGAGGCCATTCTTGAACTGTATGGAGCTTGGCTTCGCGAGGAGCTATCTCACCCTCGCCTTGGTGAGGAGGTATTGTGAACTCGGCGGCGTCTAAAATTGTGTCCTTGTAAGTAGACTCTGCGTATGTGCTCAGGATAGCCATGTTCTCAATCCACTCAGAGACCTTGGTGTTGCTTTGAAAAGATGGCCCGGTTTCGCGAACGGACTTGATGCGGGCCAGGATTTCATCTGTGTTGAACTTGACAGTCTCCATCTGTGTTCGGAGTATCTCAGTATCATCTTTGATGTCTTGGCCCAAGTTTCTAAGAGTCGATTAGCGCTGTCTAATGAGTTAGTTTGTGAGAAAGCTTACAGAGAAACGGCCTGCAGGCCAATGTTCAAGGCCATCTTATAGACCTCCAAACTATCGCGCAGCTTTTGCATGTCCTCTTGCCCAAAGACAACCCATTTTGCTTTAGTCCAGATCTTATCGTGCTGGTACTTCTGTATGTGGCCCTCGACTTGTGCGACGGCGGACACGCAGCCTGTCATGGTGTTGTCGACTTGTTCAAATAGGCTCTCAGGCAAACCGCCCTTCAAACTTCGCGACAAGACGCGGGTGAGGGGATCTAGAATTGTCGCAATCGCTTGAAGCTCATTCAATATACCCCCGAGATCGTCTGCGCAAGCACGAAACTCGCGGGAGAATTTTGCCAGAACCATGCCCGTCTTTGCAAGGGCACCCGCAAGGGCAAAGGACGTTCCCACGATGGAGAGGGGGTCCATTTTGACGATGGCGCGATGGACGACTTGTGGACTCGATCCGTCGACGACAGCCTGAGGCTGGCACCAGCGTTCCTTGGGCTGTTGCCTAGGATTGCCCCTGTTGCGTTGAGGACGTTGGCCTACAGCCTCACGGTGTCGGCGACTTTTAGCTGAGCGGGGAGTTCGGAGATACGTTGATCAATAAACCGGCGTCGGGCAGGCAGAAGTAGGCCTGATTTGAATTGAGCTAGCTATGTGCAGGACTAACTTGACAGATGTCGTAGGCCTACTGCGTGGTCTAACTACTAAGGCGACGCCACCGAATCTGCTCCGCCACATTCCAATACTACCACCAAGAATCCAGCCCGACACACACCTGGGAATTCTATTGTTGTCTAGGTCGGTGGCATTGTACCCTGTTTTTACATGTTCGCAACTCAATTATTCACCTCGTTTGCTTCCCTCCCATTACTTCACTTCTCATCAAGGTCGTGATGGGTTGAAGACATCGCTGTGAGCCCTGGTGCGGACACTCGGATCAGGATATTAGCGGTTGCGCGAGGTCGGCGCATTGTCATTCTAAGGGTATCTCATATGTAAGTGCAAAACTCCCAGCTCAACAAGCTACTCTATCCATTGCAGTCGGCATCCCATTTGATACTTCAATCTCGCTTATGATAGAGTCATCAACTGTCACCGCTTCATCCGTAAAGCCAACCCAAAACTGGGGTGGCAGATACTGCTGTTTCTTGATTCGGTACACCTCCTGTGCGATACCCTTGACCTGTCCACAAAGATGCGCTGCCGCAGGCCACACCCTTGAGAAGTTTTCAAGGGCCCCAACGTTGAGGCGAATCTTCTGACGAACTGCATCGTCATTGTGCGGGACAAATGCAAGGGTCCACACGCTGAGATGGATAGTTGAGGCGAGCGTCACCATGTAGGAAAAGAAGTGCGTGTGTGATAACTGAGGAACGCGGTGTGTTATCAAGTTGGTAATCTCGTTGGCTGCATTGATGGTTTGTTTGGTGTGGGAATTGAACGCGTCTCTTGATAGGGCCGGTGTGTTCGGTGCACATGCATTGATGTATCGCGTTGGAGATGTGTCTAATTGCGAGAAGGGCTGGTGAAGGAGGATGGAGATGGCATACGCCATCATGAATGCCTGGAACATCATTTCATCCAGCTCCCCGTCCTTGTATAGAGTTTGTCGCTTGGATGCAGGCAGGTGCAGTTGCCAGTTGGTGAGAAGGGTTTCGATCACAACCATGTTCTTGTCCTTGGCTCTTGAGATGGGCAGTCTCATGAGTTTGCCCAGGTTGCGGGCGCATTGTATGCGGTAGGCAAAAGACGAGAACTCGCGGTTGCCGTTGAAATGGGAACTATCCATTTCCTCCAAATAGTGTGGCAGAGGAATTTGCTACGATGGATTAGCATGTAAGTGGTAGGGGCGGTAAGGATAAGCTTACGCCACAGCGATACTGGTACTCTTCACATGGCAGAGCAACATCAGCGGGGACATCGTAAAGGAGAAAGTTGGACGTCCGGTGAACGCCCGCGATTGTTGCGTCAACGACGTAGAGATCCCACCAGATTCTCCGCCAGCTTTCTTCAAGTACCGGTATTCCTCGTCCGTTGAGGGAGGCGAACAGACGAGTATTGAGGCCAATCTGAATCGATAAGTGCTGAACGTTGGCCAAGATCTCCTTGACCTTGTCCCTCTGGCGGTTACCATCGAGTCCGATGATGAGAACTAGCATCGCCTGGACCAAGAAGCCGTCCTTGGGACTTGTAAGGTCGTAGATAAGGCGGTACGCTTCCTCAAAAAGCCGAAGACAAGTTGAGCCTGTCTCGATGTAGAGCGAGCCAACCCATCGCATGGCTGCAATGAGAGGTTCGATGGGGTTATGCTTGGTCAAGGGAAGGAGATAGTCCTGGGGTAAGACGAATGGATGGGTCGAGTAGAAATGATGGTAGAATGAGTCCATGTATCGGTCCCGCGGAGGAAGCATCTGGCGGCAAATGGGAGTGAAGGGGGGGTTTAATGCTTCTAAGGGGTTGACAACTGTTGGATAGAAGGGAAGATTTAGAGGGTCAAAAGGAAGGGGGGGGGGTTGAAGGATAAACGGAGAAGCAGGGCCGCTGACTGAGTAGACGACACTAGGGTTGAAGGCAATCAGGGAGGTGTCGGGACCGAGGCTGGCTGAGGATGGGGCCGCTACAGCCTTGCGCTTCTTGGGATTACTGCCCGGGGCTCTGCGAGGACCCTTGTAGCCACGTCGCGATGCAACATAGACGCACTCGCAATTGAGGCTGGTGCAGCGAGAGCATGGCCTTTGGCCATCGCACTTGAGGTGCTTATCGCGCTGGAACTGCAGTCAGTCGAACCGTATCTGACGGTATCGGTATGGAGAAGGAGCAGCTAACACAAGCGAGACAGGCGGTTGAGATTGGCACTGTGGCGACGGCGGCGACGCGAGCCCCATTAGAGGGGACAGGCGGCGGCCCAGGGAGCAGGTACGGGCCCAAGGGCTGCCTAATTGCAAGCGGCCGATTGTGGGAAACCGAGAGGGATTGCATCACGAGTGCTGAGTGCCTAAACCCGTTGACTTGGTATCCAGAGAGCAATAATAGGCAGAGTAAACGCGAGGGATAGAAAATGAGGGGCTCCTTTGATATATGTTGGGAGCTTAGTTGGTTAGTCTAGTTCTTTGACTAGCTTTACCTAGCTGCTTTAGGTAGTTAGTATTAGCTCTTTAAAGTACTTAGATAATTATACTATCTAAAAAGAGCTAACTATAATTAGAATTAGAATACTTATTAATATTTAAAAGATAATAAATATATAATTAATAAAGAAATAGTTTAAATAAAGTAAAGAAAATTTAAAGATTAGGTTTATTATTAAAAGAAAATTTAGTTTTTAAAGTAAAATAAAAGAGTTTAAAAGAATTATATATTAAATTAATATAAAGTTTAATTT